>JANRGW010007670.1:0-15477 GCA_024733675.1 Psilopsiagon aymara
CGCCGCGTTACCGGCGTGCGGGGATGACGGAGGCGGAAGTGGGTCGAGGAGGATGTAGCGGTGCTGACAGCGGCTGCGGTGCCGCCGCCGCGCTCTCCCCGCCCCTGCAGCCAGCCGGCCCCGCCATGGAGGTAAAGGGGCGGCAGGCGAGCATGAGGAAGGAGGAGGGAGGGTCGTGCAGCCGCCGGGGAGGGGGGGAGTCGGTGGTTGAGGAAGTGACGGGGGGGGACGCCCGGCCTTGAGCTGCCATACGCGGTAGGTGCGCACCAGGCTCTCCATCCCCCCCGCTGACCCCCATGCCGTTGGCGCGGGGTCAGCGCCTCGGTGCAGCCCCGTTGGGCTGCGCTGGGAGGGTACGGTGGGCGGCCCGCCTAGGCGAGGGGTGTGGGAGGAATGAGCGCTCTGGTCCCGGCCTGCGGCGGTGCGGGCTCCAGGGCTTGTTTAGTGCCCCCTGGGAGGAGGTGGAGATGGCATCCTGTTGGCTCGGCAGGGGAGATCAGCTGGTGCCTAGTCACAGGAAGAAACACTCGGATGACAGTGTGTTGCGTGGTTGCTCTTTAAAAGTACCCACGGGTGAATAAGCGTTTCTTTTCTGCTGAGATGATCTCATGTGTTCGCAGTATGTCAACTGTGAAATGCCTCCCAACACAAGCAAGTAAAATTACCGAAGTATGTGTATCTGTTGTAGCTTTCATAAACACCAAGGCGAATCCAAAAGCAACCTTGAAGAGGTTAAAACTCCTACATAAAAGCAACTCACCTGGGTGGTGAAGCGCTGGCACAGGTTGCCCAGAGAAGCTGTGGATGCCCCATCTTTACGGTCCCTTCCAACCCAAACCATTCTGTGATTCTATAGTTCTATGTAGTTTCTGAGCTGCATGAATTCTAATAGAGGTCTAATGCCTCTGCAGGCTGAAGTAATAACAGTTCAAAAGATGTTTTGATGTTACTTGGTATGAGTGGAGTTGGAGGTGTCTAAAAGTTGTATGCTGCTCAGAAAGTTACTGTTCATAATGGTCATTACTGCCACAGTTTGCATTTAAGTCTAGTAGATTGCATTTATGTATCTGTTAGGAGTATGTTAAGCTATTGCAAAAGTAAAGGGTGGATAGCAATTAAAATATACAGAACATGATAAACTGGCTTAGAAACATCTTAGTGTAGATAAAGTAGGTTTTAAATTAAATATGTGCATGTATATATATGTGTGTATATAGATATATATTAGTAAAGCATGGGAGCATGCCCTGGTTTCAAAATGGATGAATGAAAACTTGCAGGATTCAGTGCTTGGATGGAAGTGTGCTTGCTATCTGCTGACTCACATCTCAGATGCACCTGATCAATGAAGATACTAGGGGTTTTTATTAGCTCATCTTCCTTATTGTTGTTCAATTCAAATGGGTGAAGCCCTCTACATTTTACAAGCTTATTGTGGTTTATGTTACCAGAACAGCAAAACTGGATGTGTTGTGTTACATGCCATATAGTTCTGCCCCTCTACGTATTAGCTTAAAGGAGAGGAAAAGTAACGTGTAGATCCATCTGACCAAACTGTAGCAAGAAGAGACCTATGCTATCATTTTCTAAACAATACATACAATTTGTTATACTTAATTACAGTGTGGAAGCATACTGGTTGTAGGGACTGTTTTACTAACTGCAATGCTGAAATATTATGGATATAAATGTTGACACAGCTTTGCATACCAAGGAAATCTGAAACTTAAATTATATAGCTTTGTTTTTTTAATGCAGGATTTGTATGTAACAGGCACATTATTTTCTAGTAAGTTTCTTTTTGCCATCTCAAAAAAACCCACCAAACCAAAACCAAAAACCTCAAGCCATTGTGATACAGAGAGAGAAAACTAACTGCCTTAGTCCTTGGTTTGTACCTGAACTCATATTTCTGATGATCTTTCTTGCTATCTGTATTAGCTGTTCAAGTTGTTGGTGATTCTCCGTTCTAGCAGTGTTTAGATCCAGTTTCTGTTGTACGGTGGGGTTTTGTCAGAATAAAGAGAGTAGCCAAATAGATTGAAGATATATATGTATACATACCTAGCTACATGAATGCAGACACCAGCTGTATAAATCCACAAATAATTATATATGCACCGCTTCGCTCTTATTCAGACATACACATGCAGGTTAGTAGGAAGGAAAAAGTGTAAAGGACAGAGCTTGGAAATGCTACCCATAATATATTGGAAGTGTGTGTTCCTTATTCCTTTGCCTCATCTCTGTTGCATGTCTTTCTTCCTGTTCCTGAATATAGGTAAGCATATATCATATAAACCACTGTGAAATAATGTCGTCTCCCAGATTAGATCTGTGGAAGTTTACAGTAGAATGCATTATGCATGTGTGTTAGGAATAGGGAGCCCAGAATTTACAGAGCCTTTTCAAATATGTGTTAGGCCAGGACTTCTAGTGCTAACCATTGCGGTTTTCTAAGGAAAAATAGCGCGTGTGAGAGAGTTGTGTTGTATTTTGTTCAAAACAGCCTGGGCTTTGCAGGGTCTTCTCAATTCTGTTCTTCAGGCTAACAATTTTAGTCATAACTAGTGTAATGTGTGTTTAAGAGAGAAAGAAAAAGAAGCTGAGTGGTATATATGGATGAAGCATTCCCAAAGTTTGATTTAACTGCTACTCCTCTACATGGTTTTTCTATTCATGCCTTTTTTTAATGAGTCTTTTAAGAACAAGATAGTGAGCCTTGCCTTTGTAAGCTCTTGTAAGTAGAATGCTTTTTGAGTAGTGTATCAACTCTACATGTCAGTTTGGTAATGGGATCTTAGATCATACTGGTTTGGAAATCAGGAGTTTTTTATTCTGCTGTTGTACTAATCGCTATATATGTCTATCAGATTTTTTTTTTACATTATCCTTCTGACTAGTTCTGCAAGTATGTTTGGGGTTTTTTGAAGGTCTCACTATATTCCGTTATTCTTGGTGTTTGTAGCTTTCAGTTCCTGCAGTAGTCTTACATTCAAAAGTTCAGGCATCAACCATAGTGCTTTAATTTGTTATAGGTTCAAGATGCTGGGCAAGAGATGGTGGCATCTTCTGTCACACCGGGATCAGGCAAATCAAAGGTAATCAGCCCTCACAAATGTGATTTATTTGGGTAGCAGTAGTTGAAAGGGTTACAACTTAGCATGCAAGCTGTGACTATTAGGAAGATGTAGAGGTATTTTTAAACAGTTCCCTGTGTTCCGTACTTCTTGAAAAAAATTGATTTATAAACACGAGGCAAAGGTGGTTTGAAAACTATATGGGGGGAAATAAATCTCTTATTGATATGTTCACTTCCTGTTACAATATTTTATAAAATATCAGTAGCATGCAGTTTTGGTAACAGTCTGTTTCATAATGTGCACGTCAGTGTTACAGCATGCTGTTTTCAAAACATTGTTTAAAGTATATTACTGAATTGTAACCCTTCCCAAGTGAGTTTCCCTGTCTAACTGATGCTGCCCACTTCTGTGTTCTAGAATGATTTTTTGAAAAGTACAGTATTGGAGGTAGTTTCTGTTATGGCTCTTGAAATAACAAAATTAGGTAACAGAACAGCAGTAACTTGAACTGTTACTGTTCTTTCAAATGTGTGCGAAGACAGTTTCTTGTCCTAAAATTTAGCTTCTTGGAGTTGGATAAAATGCTGTGCTTTCTGTTTAGATTAGAGGAAGCTGGTTTCTCTAATACATACTTTTTTTACAGCTGGACACATTACCCAAAGAAGATCTCATCAAGTTTGCAAAAAAGCAAGTGATGCTTATACAGAAAGTGAAGTCAAGATGTACAGGTACCTTAACGGGAACAGTTTCTGCCCTAATGCTTGACAATATCGGACCTTTACAAATATCAATGCATATTTTTGCTAAGTAGATTTTAATGCTAGTTTCATTATTTTTTTTTGTGAGAGGGTAGGGACTGAAGTCCTTTAAGCAAGGAAGGGAAGAAAAAGAAGCATTGCTTTTGTCAAGTATTAAATTAATTCTGATCCGGCAGTGTGGCATGATGGAACAATGTAGTTTGTGCAGGAGCTGAAATGAGACTTGTCATTGTGTATTCTCCGTTTCAGTTGCAAGGATACCTGTTGCTTTTCAGGAAGCAGATGGGAGGGAGAATGTCTCTGACAGATTTTTGCATAATTAGTATTGTTGTAGAGTACAATGGCTTCTGTAAAATGCTTAGCTATGTTATATTCGATCATTTACTGCTTTAGCAAGAAATTTAAAAGTATCAAACAAAATTTTGTGTTAACCAGCTATCCTGTGTAGATCTGTGCTCTCCTGTGCTGTTCTTGTCCTCTCTGCTGTCCCTTTTTGTATAGTGGCCCACTATTTGGACTGGTGTCACTTCCCCTTGTTTGGAGTTACAGTTATGCTAACTGTTGGTAGCTTCCCAGTGAAACAGTAAGGATAGGTTGGGCTACAGTAGGCCTTTCCCATTAATGGGGTTGTTCATAAGGTCTTGTTCTTCTACCTGCTGCCTATTTATAGAGAGACAGTAGGAACTGAATATCTTTTCTCTGGCTTAAATTGATCATGAAATAGAAAGTAAGATCATCATCAGACTGATTTCTCTCTGTTGTCCCTCTGCCCAAACAAAGAAGTTTTGCTTCCTTAGGAAATCATGCTAAATGTCAAGACCTGAGAAGCAGTAGTCTCTTTCCATTAGCCCCTTCTGTCACTCAGTAAAAAAAAAAAAAAGCACAAAAATTGATGAAATAAAAGATGTTTTAATGGGAGGTGTCCCTGCCCATGGCAGGGGGGTTGGAACTAGATGATCTTAAGGTGCTTTCCAACCCTAAACTATTCTATGAGTCTGTATTTCTGATTTGAATAAGAGCATCATTAGGCACTGTATTTACATTTAATTTGCTGCTGTGAAGGAGCATCGATTTATGCTGTGAAATTTCTATACTTTTTTTTGTTTTTTTAAGAACTAGAGAAAGAAATTGAAGAGCTCAAATCTAAATCAGCTACTGGAGGAGCTGATGATATTATTCAGGTAGGAATATATGGTGGATTTTTAATGCATTACACAATGTTAACTGAAGTAAATATATAGAAATAATTTGGTAAATAGTAAATACCTTTAAAACTGTTATTCCAGTTGAATGTAATAAATTTTTGGAAATTCAGGGCTCTTCCTAAACCCTCTTTTTTTCCTCCTTCCTCCACTTCTCAGAAAACACTTGAGTGTGTGAGGAATAGTACAGAATTGTACAACTTTCTCAGCAAGACTTTTTCCTTGTATAGCTGATTAGACAGGCTTTTGTTTATTTTAGAATGTCCACTGTGGAAAGACTTCAGCCATTTAGAAAACACCTGAGACAGTCATTCAGTGAGATCAGAAACTCATAATTAAAGTTGCATGTCACAAGAAATACTTTGAGGAATATTTAAGTGGCAAGAACATCTGTCTTTCTCAAAGTAAGGATCATAGACAACATATGAAAGTAAAAATTGGTAATGAGGGGGAATTTATCAACTGGGAAATTGTTTTTAATAATTTGGATGGAGATTTCTTTTCTACAGAAGGGGAGCTCCCACCACCACCTGGTAATAAAGTATAACCTGATCAGAAATACAATTTTGAACAGAAACTGTTATTCAGCATCATTGTTTTAGTCTAGCTATTCCAGATCTGTTATATTTGGGCTGAAAGTAATTTTAAAAGTTGGGAGTCATTGTTTTAATTGACAGAGTCACTTCAGCATATTCCTGCAGTTTGCAAAGATTTATCAAGCTTCCAATGTTAGGAGTTCTTTCTTAAGTGATCTTTCTCCCTTAAATCAGGCTCTCACAGAAAGACTGGATGTTGTACTTCTGGAAAAAGCTGAAACTGAGCAGCACTGCATAGCTCTGAAAAAGGAAAATGTTCAAAGAAAGCAAGAAGCAGAGGTACTGAAATGAGCAATAGAACATCACTAAAATATTTCAGAATTATGTATATTTTTACTGTTTAGTTTTACTTGTTGTGCATTTCGCTTTCATTTTAATCTTTTCCTTCACTTGCCTGTTTTACCTAAAAAAAAAAAAAAAGCCAAACCCTAAAGGCTTCATATGTTAAAGCTCATCTTCTAAACTTCTTAATTTATAGTTTTGAAAGGAATGACAATAAATATTAAAAAATTTATATGCACCAGCTAGATCCACAGCTGTTCAAAAAGAATTCAGTCTGTACATTAGTTGCCTAGATACATGACTGCTTCAGTCAGATCTGTCTTTCTGTGGGAAATACAAGGTTTTACATTGAGATGTTTGCAGGAAGGAGCCTGTCAGCCAAGGCATCTATATTATGTCAGTAATCTCAATTGATAATGAAGTCAAGAGTGAATTGCTTGCAACTGATGAACGTTGTTATATTCCATTTACTTGAATCTGGTGCCCTAAAAGCAATTTGGCCTTTAGTACATTATTAGAATAGCTGCTAGAGCTGAAGTCTGTCATGACCATTTTGTGAAGTTATGCTGGTAAACATGATTTAAGACTTAGCTTTCCTTTCGCATTTTACATTCTCATTCATTTTTGTCCTCTCTGCAGTGTCTTCTGAATTGAGTTGTCCTAATATAGTTAGATATTTGAAAACTATGTCAGTCTTTAAAACTAAGGACTTCTGTGTGCAAAATTACCAGTATTTAATAACTTGCTTGTTTGTTTAGGCTGCAGTGGCTAAGACAGAAGAATTGCAGAAGCAACTGGAGCAATCAAGTGCTGACTCTCTGGAAGAAATAAAAGCTCTGAAGAGGGAATTAGCAGATGAACAATGTAAACACAATGAAGATCTAGCAAAGCTGAAAATGGAATTAGAAGAACAAGTGAAGAAACAAATGGGGCTGATGGAACATATTGAATGTCTTACTGATAGTCAAAAAGAAGTTAAAAGATTACAAGATGATGTCCAAAGAATTAAATCTACTTATGAGGAGCAAATTTCGTGTCTGAGCAAGCAGTTGGAAACTGTGAATGAAGACAAAACCAAAGAAGTGACAAGTCTGCAAGAAACTGTGAAAAGCAACTCTGAGTGTTACCATAATGAAATAAAAAATCTGAATGAAGAACTTAAAAAATTAAAAATTGCCCATCAGGAAGAGGTGTCAACATTGATGCATCAGATTGAAATAGCCTCTAAAGAAAATGAAGAAAAGCAAAGTCAGATAAATCAGTTACAGCACAGTTTGGCAGAGGAGGGCTTAATAAAAGAGAAAAGTGTGAAGGATGAAATATGTGCTAGTGCTGACCAGCGTGAATATGATTTGGAGCAGCTGAGAGAAGTCTTAAATAAAAATGTAGAGAATGAGGTAGGCGTTGTAGATACACAAGAAGAACCTTGTTTAGAAGCAACAGTGGAAGAAAAGGTTAGGCAGCTGGAGCGTAGTTTGGAAGAGCTCCAGTCCCAACATAGTATATTAAAAGATGAGTTAACTTACATGAGTAATGTTAAACTAAAACTGGAAGAGGAAATCCATCACATAAAGGATGAGTACTTTCGTGAGAGGGAAGACTTGGATTTTAAGATAAATGAATTGCAGCTTACTAAAGAAGACTACTGTTGTGCAATTGAAAAACTAAAATTGGAGCTTCAGGCAGCAAGACAGCACTGTGAAACTGCTGTAAAAGAGTATAAGTTAGAGACTCAGACTCTGAAAGAACAACATAAGAGAGAACTTGCTGAACTAAGTGAAACTTTATTATCTGGTTCTGAAAAAGAAAAGATGGCATTAGTTTTTGAAATGCAGGAACTTAGAGACCAACTTGAAAAGCTAACTCAGGAGAAGGAAGAAGCAGTGTCCAGTTACAACAGCCTGAGAGAAACAATGGAAACTCTACAGGCTGAGCTAGGGGAATCTGCTGGAAAGATCAGCCAGGAGTTTGAATCAATGAGGCAACAGCAAGCTTCTGATGTCAGTGAACTGCAACAGAAACTCCGGGCTGCTTTCAATGAAAAGGATGTTCTTCTTGAAACTGTGAATCACCTCCGGGAAGAAATAGAAAAATTGTCATCTAATCAGCCAGATGTGGAAGAACTTAAATGTAAAATTCTTAGTCTACAAGAGGAGAATAACACAATAACAAGCTCCATCGACCAAAAAGAGACTGCTATAAAAGAACTGGAGAAGAAGATTGTTTCTCTTACTGATCAAAACAAGGATATTTTAAATGAAGCTAAATGCTTGGGTGAAGAGAGAAAAACCCTTCACGAACAGTGCAAGCAAGAACAAGTTAAAATTCAGGAACTTCAGCAAGAAATAGATGTTGCTAACCAGTACAATACTGACCTGAAGAAAAAGGTAGAAGAATTAACGGAGAGACTGAACGAAGCTTTAACTGGGAAGAATGAAAATGCTCAAATGCTAGAGCAACTGGAAAGCCAGATTGAATCTCTGATGCATGAAAGAGAGAGCCTTTCATCTGAAGTATATACTCTTCGTGAGGAAAGTAAGAAAATAATTCATGAAAAAGGCAAATTAAGTGAAGAGCTGGAAAAGATTACCTCTGAAAAAGGTGATTGGTTGGTGGTGAAAGAGCATTCTGAAAACTTAGAAAAGAAACTACAAATGATGACTGCAGAAAAAGACGATATATCAACATTACTTGAAAATGAACAAGAGCACAGATCCCTTGTGAGAACTCAGCTGTACCACTTACTTGATCAAGTGGGGTCCAATGTTTCAGGTTACAGTGAAGAGTGTGATTCTCTTACCTTGTTAGAAATTGCAAATGAGTACATGTCCAGACTAAAAGAGCAGCAGTGCCATGCTCTGCAGAAGGAGGAGGAAGTTCTTCATTTGCAGCGGGAAGTTGAGAGGCTGGAGGAAGAAAATGCAGCTCAATATACAGAACATAGATCCCTGATTCAGGATTTGAAAAAAGAAAAGAAACTCTTGAAAGAAGAATTGGAAGAAGTGTTGTCTGAAAAAGAAGCGCTTCAGTGTGATCTCCAGGAGCTGAAGAATGCCAGTGAAAAAGCAAGGATTGAAAATCAAGATCTTTTAGCTAATACTGAAGAGCTTGCTCAAAAACTCTCTTTTTATGAAATTCAAATGCAAGAACAGCAAAAAGGATCAGAAAAGCAAGACAACTTAAATTTCATTCTGGAACAAAAGGAAACTGAACTTAGAAATGTGAAAGACGAACTGAATTCTCTAAAGGTTATATTTTGTTATTGAAGTATACAGACTAAACCTCTAAAGTCTTCAGAATTAAGGTTCAAAAAATACTTTCAATTCTCTTTTTCTTCTTTTTCTTTTTTCTTCCCTTGGCCTGAAAGTGAGTTTTTCTTCCATAAATATAACATGTTTCTGAGTTTCCTAGCACCTCAAAATCACCTCCTTTCCCCCAGGAATAAGCAACAAAACCAAAGCAATCATAGTGATCTGTTGACAAAAGTTGCTTGTATTTCAACCTCTCTTCCTTTCAATACTCCTCAGTAGTCATTTAACTAGATGGACTAACTGACCTCATAATCTTTCACCTCTAACTTCCTATGGTTCAATCTCAAACAAAACTCCTGCTTGATCTGCATTATCTGCTCCTAACTTCAGGTCCTGGGAATTGATGATTATGTAAAACTGACAGCTGCAGAATTAGTGGTCTCCCTTTTCTTTTTTCGGCCTTGGACAGGATGGAAAGCAGCTGTTAGAAGGTTGGAATGTTTTCCTTTCATCATGAGTATGCTTTTCAGTTAAAAAGCTGATATGAAATTGCACATAAAGAGTTTCTTGGTAGTAAGAATGTAGACATAGTCCAACTGTAGCTGAAACTTCTGGTGGCTTGTTAGGGGAAAAACATCACAAAGACATTTTTGTAATATTTGTATCTTTTGTTTATAATACAGAATTCAATGGAGACAATGACTGAGAAAACTGATCAACAGTCTTCAGTAGCAGAGCTTCAGGAAACAATTGGTATCTTTTTCACTGTTCTCTTTCATGTAAACAGTTTGGGGTTTTGGGTTGTTAGTTTTTGTTTCTCTGCATAATTGTGCTGTATTTCCTGCACCCAAGGAGGGTGAGAAGTAAATAATCAGTGCAACTTCCTACAATATTCCTTGCATTAAGGATTTAAAATGTTGTTAGCCATCTCAGATTTTATATTCCTTAAGGGCTTTTCTTCCTGTGTGCATGTGGCTGTAAATGGTGCAGTGTATTTAATTTTAATTTATAACTATGGGAAATAATTGTGTCAATAAGAATCCCTAAGGCTGCCAAGAAGAGAGGACAGCAATGCTTTGCCAAAACTGCTGTTGCCTCACTGCAGTTATCCCAACACATTAGAAAGGAAATGGTTCTGAGTTGATACAATTGTATGTAGAGTAGACAGAAATATGGCTCTTAACATTCTAAGTGTGATGGAAGCCTCTGAAACAGGGAAAGATTGTCCCGGAGCTGTGTATGTGGCTGGATGTTTTGGCTTAAATTTAAATGCTTAACTGAATGAAACATCTAAACATCTCCTCCTGCTTTATATTTTATTTTCAAGTCATGCTGGTATTTCTGTTCTGATTGAATTTCATTTCAATTCTTGGGGGAGAGAAGAGAGGTGAGGCATATTTTTCACTTTCTCATTTATTTATTTTAGGAAGGCTTGAAAAAGAATCTGCAGAAAAAGGAGAGAAGCTAAATAAAATTAAGGTTGTTGCTGTGAAAGCAAAGAAAGAATTAGATGCCAGCCGAAAAGAGGTACCCTGACTACTTCTTCATGTGAAGAACATTCTGCATTTGGGGTTCTGTTTTAATGACGTGTTTCTTTTTAAAAAGATGCAAACTCTGAGGGAAGAACTGGAGTTGGCTCGATCAGAAAAAGATCAGTTGACTGCTTCAATGAAAGATGTCATTCAAGGAGCTGAAAGCTATAAGGTAAGACTACTACTGTATTTGCAAAAGGCAGTTAACAGTCAGAAAGAGCTTTGCTTTTGAACCCTAGCCTGTATATATATATATATATGTTTATTTGCACAAGAAGTTTGGCAAAAGAAATTGTGTCAGTGCAGTTGAGTACCCAAGTCTAGAAATGTAAGGTTCTAGTAGCAGAACTGTGTGGCTGCTGTCAGAAGGGAATAAGGCACTTCCTTTTCTATTGGATGGTATTTTAAACCTTTCAAATCCAGCATCATACATACCAAATAATACTGCTGAGTCAAAACATAAATCCTTATGAGTTCTTCAGAGTATGTCGAATTTGATCAGTTAGAAAGTCCTAAAGTGAAAAAGACTTAAACTAGCAATTCCCTAGGAGCAAGTCTTGGAGCATGTCTCTGGGCATCTGAAGCAGAAGCTGGTGACTAGGGACAGTCATCATTGATTCACCAAGAGTAGATTGTGTCTGATTAATCTGATTGCTTGCCATGATAAAACAGTTGGAATTGTAGATGGGAGAAGGACAGAGCCTCTCATTTACCTTGACTTCAGGAAGGCTTTTGATCCTCTCTGACAGTACTCTGGTATCCACACTAGGACTTTATGATCTAAATGGGAAAACAACTGAATGGGTGCTTAAAAACCAGTTGCATGGTTTGTCTTAGAGAGTACAATTAATGGCTTGTACTAGATACCAGTAGCAAATGGCGTGCCAAAGGGGTTTACGCTGGGACCTGTGCTGTTTAACTTCAGCAGGGATCTGGAGAAAGTGATGGAGTACACATCCATCACGATCAAGGGACTGGAATAAGTGATATACAAGGCTGAGAAATTGCTCAGCCTGGAGAAGACTTCAGAGGGACCTAAGAGGAGCCTTCCAGTACCTACAAAGATATTACCAAAGGAACAGAGATATGTTATTAATGGTGGTACAAGATGAGAGACAGTAGTCCTAAATTGAAGTGAGAGATTCCAACCGGATTTGTTGCCCTATTTTTGCCCTAGGAGGATGGTCGAGCTTTGCAAGGTGTTGCCCAGACAGGTAGTGCTATCTCCATCCTTGGAGGCAGGTTATCTCCAGGCAGGAAAGACTGGACTGAAGAAAGCTCTGAGCAAGCTGTTTTGATCTCACTGCTGACTCTGCTTTAAGCAGGAGGTTGAATGGAGACCTCCCAAGGTCTTTTCTGACCTGAATCACTATAGAATTTCATGAGCCGAAAAGGGTTTCTGCAGAGCCTATGATGGCGTAGTAGCTTTAATTTCATTCTGATATTCCAGTGTTGGAGTAAGACAACTCATGCTGAAATATTAGGAAGATAAGTAAGCATCTGAGGTATAGAATTTGCTATTGCAATGTATATTGTAAAAAATGATGGGTTTGTGTATGTGTTAAGAATCTTTTGATAGAATATGATAAGCAAGGAGAACAGCTGGATTCTGAAAAAGGCAGAGCCAATAATCTTGAACGTCAGATAGAAGACCTCACAAGACAGCTACAGGTGTCATCCCAGCAGGTCAGTTCTGTGTATGATTGCTACTATATATAGTTCCATAATCTTAAGTGTGCATTAGATAGTGACTTGAAAATCAGGGTTTGGGTTGTTTGGGTTGTTTTTAGTTTTTCAACATCCGGTATTCTGTCTGGGCTGTGACAAAGGTCAATATATCTAGAATATCTGGCTTTTTCCATAGGAAGTTTTAATTTACCCCAGGTCAACTCACAAAAAAGAGCAAGTGATCACCTCTGGCTTGGTTTGGCCCTACAACTCTCCTGCAAACTTACATTCTGTCACTGGTTTCACATCTGCATATGCTTCTCATTAAGTGCAGCATCTTTAACTGTTACACTGGTTTTGGGGTTTCTTTCTTCTGTTTCTTAGACAAAATGTGGTTTTGTTGTTTAATAAACAGTGTGTTTAAACATACTAAATTAATTATGGGGTTCTGTGTCTTTTACAAGGATGAGACTTCAGGATGCTTTGTAGAGTACTATAGTGGCACTTGCAAGAGTCTCAGATAGTAATTAAGCAGCTGTGAGATGCGTTTTTGTAAAGCTAGCTGCAACGATATCGGATTTAGGATTTAAACTCCCAGTCGCCATATATAATTACACTGAAGATCCACCTAGACCACAATTTCCTTATAAATGGAAGCTAGTAGTGAATAGCATAGGAAGAAATGGCAAATAGTAGTATGTATTTCGCTGATTATGCAGGCCTTGAATTTTTCAAGTTTGTTATGAAGTATGTTATAAATAAAAACACTTGTTAGGTAATTAGCAGCTTCTTTCACTTATACTTTATTCTTAATCTGCATTATAGAGACTCTGAACAAAGTAATCAAATTGTGCCAGTGACTTTAAGTTAGCCTGTTTCTTAGTATGGTTTAAAACAGTTAGATGGAGAAGACTCACTTGCAGGAGTGCTGTTTGTAAGGGAGTTGCATGAAAATCAGAGTTTGTGTTTTAAATATAGACAATATCTTAGCTGAATTTGCATGCAACTTTGACAGATCAGTTTTTTATCTTTCCACTGTGGTTATTTCAGCATGACCAGTTACGCTCTGCTAATGAAGACCTCCTGGCTCGTGTTGAAACACTGCAACATAATGCTAAGCTGGTGGAAGCTCAGATACTGGAGATACAAAAAGCCAAGGCAAAGGCTGACAAAGAACTAGAAGCTGAAAAGCTTCTAAAAGAACAGAAAACAAAGGTAGTATTCTGTAGAGATGGTGCATGAGCTAAAGCATTGCTTTCAGTGGATGTGGCTTCTGTTAGACCATTGTAAACTGTAGTTTTTATGGAACAAGTTCTATACTTTCTCTTCTTGTTACTTGACTTGGTCTTTTTTTGAGCGCTTGATCTGTTCACTGAAAGAATTTTGCAAGGCTGTCACTTGGAGTAGGCTGGGGATGACAGAACCTGAAAAAACACTTCTTAATTTGGAGTTTTCTTTGGTTCCTGGTGATTTCCTAAAGCAAACAAAAGTAATCAATTATCTCTGTACAACTCAAGTGTGTGTATGTAAGCATAAATGCATGCTGACATCTATTTTGAAATTGGCCGGCATAATTGAGAAGGATTTAAATTTCAGGAACATAGCGGTGCTCTCCGAGAAATGGAGGAGCTTCAGATGCAACTTCAGAAGGAAAAGAAACATCTGCAGAAAACTATGCAAGAACTAGAGCTGGCCAGAAAGGTAAAGGTGCTGTTCACGTTAATGCTTAATGGGCTACCAAAGATTTTGGACCATCTTGCTGTGTTGAATGTTTCCCTTTCTGTTCTGAGGATTAGAAAGGCAAGGTTTACAAAAGGGAAAGCATAAGGCTTTTAGGCCTGGTTTTATGTTTGGAGACCTGCAGTGTACTTCTGGGTTTGTTGGGAAGTTTTTGGGGGTGTTGGGTTAAGGGATTTTTGGTTGGTTGGGTGGGTTTTAATTTTTTGTTTGTTTTAGCTTGTGTTATGTGGCCTGTCATCAGTCAAAATAGGGTTAGCATTCAGATGTCCAGCGTGCTTGTGTGATGCACTATTCAGAAACTGCCCTTGTAAGGACTGAAGTTCATAGCAACTGAAATCTGCAAAATACCTACTAGTGAAATTCTTAAAATTAGCAACAAGTTTTTCAAAGCTTCTGGGTTTTGATTATAAACAGGTTATATAATGAGGATATGGAAACCTGATGGATGGGTGTTGCTTGTGGATATGGATAGCTATAGACGTTTTTTTAGATGGGTAATAAAGTTTTTTAATATAACTAAAAAAAAAATCAATCTTAGCAGCCAAAGTAGATAGTAAGCTGTAACTTCACTGTGTGTAATTTGCAGGATGCTCAAAAAAGCACACTGATGGATATGGAAATAGCTGATTATGAAAGGCTAGTAAAAGAACTTAATCAGAAGATCACTGATAAAGACAGCAAGATAGAAGATCTTGAGCAGGAGACAGGGATTCAGAAACAGAAGCAAGAAACCCTACAGGAAGAAATAAGTGAGTAATGTATAAACAGCAAGAATCACTATGGCATAGTTAGTAATGATAAAAAGTAGCATCCAGAAACAACTTCTTTCACTCATTGACTTGAGGAAGTTTTGTAGGGATACTAAACAGTTACATAGTCTAAATTCCTTTTCCATAAAGAAAACTCTACTAAGCTGATGTAGAAGTCAGTAAATAAAAGCCAGATTGCCTGCCTGATTAACTTAATAATAGAATCAGGTAACAAACACAGTTCATCAGAAGTTCTGAAAGTCAGTGACTGACAAGGGTTTTCATTCTGTCGTACCATACACGACACATGAAAGCTCACTAGTTAGTATGTGGTTGAAAAATTAATTTCTTACTATCCTTAACTATAAGTCTCAAAAAATTTTCATTTATTTGAAGATTTTAGTGATACTTGGGAATAGGATACTAAACTTACTATAAGCTACTTATTTGCAGCTGTCGTGGTTTAACCAGTCAGCCACGCAGTTCGCTCACTCACTCCCCCCTCTTTCTTCCCCCCAGCTCCTGGAGGGATGGGGAAAAGAATCGAAAGAATGCGACTCCCACAGGTTGAGATAAGAACAGTTTAGTAACTAAGGTATAACACAAACCACTACTG
>JANRGW010007671.1:0-23701 GCA_024733675.1 Psilopsiagon aymara
TGGTGAGGCACTGGAATGGGTTGCCCAGGGAAGTTGTGAATGCTCCATCCCTGGTGGTGTTCAAGGCCAGGTTGGATGGAGCCTTGGGTGGCATGGTTTAGTGGGAGGTGTCCCTGCCCATGGCAGGGGGGCTGGAATTAAATGATCTTAAGGTCCTTTCCAACCTAACTGTTCTATGACATCCATCAGCCAGGTACCACTTCCTCCCCTTTCACCCTGCAAGCACAGAATGGTACTCAAGGTGACAAAGATGTGTACTGGTGGTATGGCAAGACAACAACAGTACTGTTGCCTACAGCTTCTACTTTACATAAAATATATCTGTAATCTAGGAAGCATAACCTGCCCAAATGCCACAGATCAAAGAGGTAAAAGATAAAGAAAATGCTTGGGTCTTCAAATACAGCTGCATTTACTGAACTTCCACATCATATGACCAGAAGTCAAAGGAGATTTTTATGAATTACTGAGTGAAAAATTCTGTAAATACAATTGGCAAACAGCAGCATAAATGTAGATTAATACCAGAGTTATATAGAAATTACTAGCCCTTTATAGATAGCAGTTTGAAACCAAGATAAAGCTTTCACTGATGCTCTAAGGTGTATTTAAGTAAGCAGTAGCTCTCATCAGTGATGCTGACTTTGCAGATTTCACTTGCTTGTCAGCCAGGCTTTACTCTTATTATTACTTTGTCATGTCTCAGTCACACCACTAATCAGTTTAACAGAGATGTGAAATAACTTGTTATACTAAAGTCTCAGTATACAATTAGATTGCATTGTGAAAGACAAATGCAGTGGTCAGGTAGTTATTTAGGCATAATGCAATTAAACCTGCCTACAAAAAAGCACATCCAAAATAAGTGCCCCAAGAAGGGCAATTAATTTCACTTTGTAGTTAATTTACCTTTCTCTAAAGTAGTATCACTGCACCAGACCTTTAGAAAAAAAAAAAAATATCCATAAGACTTACTGCACTATGAACTTAATTTATCAATCAAAAATTAAAATTCGAATTTGAATGCCTTCCCCACTCCCTATCTATCGCTTGCTTCCCCAAAACACACAAGCATGGCTTTTAGCTTTTTACATAGCTACTGAGAGCTCCATCCTGCTGTCTGTAGATTACAAAGCCTATTATACTTTGGATGGTATCTAAAATTGAAGATTTTAGAGGGTAAGTTAGCGAGTTTGGTATTTACATAGAACAGTGAATTGACCACTCCAGGGGACCTGAAAAAAAAAATAAAACAACCAACAAATACATGCTGAAAAGTAACAAAGTGTGACAGGAGTACATGCCAATTGTACTCAAGGTTAATTGCTAGATAGTGAAAAAATTTACAATAGATGCATCTCAATCTACTGCAACACTGACCAAGTAATGTTCCCTTTCCAACCTAGGTTGCTGTAGAGCCTACCATACCATTCAGTACACAATTATGTGAGGTATTACGTGCAACAGGCCTGATGATGCTTATCCTTCACATACTTTATAAAAAGATAAAGCTGAATCAATACTAGATTAGGCTGTTACACACAGCAGTTAAACATTTTAAGTTACATGCGAACACCCAACAACTGTGCCTGTGCACCTATATTACAAAGCTCTTCGTTATTGGACAGCTTCATCTAATCCTGTGCCAATGTGCTTATCTGCAGAGTCATCACCAGCACCCTGTTTCAGTCTATGCAATCTTCATTTCGGATATGAGCATTTTCTAATGTGTCTGTTTAGGAAAGTGTTTAGGACATCAGCTTTCAAAGAATATTTAACTATACAAGAAAGGTGCACTTGTTGCCTGTCCGCCTTCCATCAAGAATTAAGAACACAGTGGTAAAATGCCATGTTCTAATGCCATGAATGCCATGAACAGAAAAATACATTCTTGATATATGGGAGTGAGTTAAGAAAATTCACTACTTTGAGGTCACCAGCTGTATTTCAATGATAAGGCCTTGAACTGTCTCTTTCTGCAGTTTCGGTATTAATGCATCAAAACTGCCAATCTAAATGGTCTTGATACCTCACATCTTGATACTATACATCTTAATTGTATAGCTATTTACAAATAAAATAAACTATAATACACACAAAACTTGAGAGATGTAGGTCATTACACAGGAGTATAATTAAATATGACTGGGTCCCTACAAGAAGCCATGATAAGATCTTCTTGACTTGAATTAAAAATAAATCACTGACTAAATTAGATTTCCTGGTATTTTATCTAATTAATCCACCTCTTAACCCAAATTGGTTGGCTTTTTAATTACTAGGTAATCTCGACATATGATGAGGGCTTTTTCTGCTCGTACTGCTCATACCCTTTCTTTTAGGTACACCACAGTTTTGGTGGGCCTGGGGATTGTGGGGGTTTTTTGTTTGTTTTGAAAAAGGGGTCTGGCTTATTTACTTGCATGAGCATATTACTGAAAACCAAGACTTGGGTGATGCAGCTTAAGGAGACTGTAATTTGTGTTGCATTCTTCTACTTCTACATGACAACTTTGCATAACCATATAGCTGGAATGCAATTCCAGTACATCTAAAGTATAAAAGGAAAATAAATTAACATTGCTCTGCAAAATAAATCAAAACTCCCTGCATTAAAGTCTCACAAACATCTTTCTCAGTTTCCTCAAAACAGCACTAGAGAAGAATAGTTTAGATGCAACTCTTGAATAATTTTTAAGAAGCAATCTCCATTTCTCCTTCTCCTTTCTGAGCCACGTGGAAACAGCAGACTTGAAAGCAACTTCAGTTTTTAGGATTTGCGTGGTCCAAGAGGGAAAAATAAATTTAAGTAAACATGAGGTCACCAGGGAATCTCAGAAACTTGGTAGGTTTTACATTAATTGTAAGTTTGCTCGAATCCTGTGGGAGTCTCAGTCAGATTCAGAACGTTGTAGGCTGCGGGCAGTGATATCTTGACTTCTCTTTACACTTTTCTCATGCTTACAGGACAGTCTCAAAATCACAGAAAGCACTTTTCCTTCACCACAACCATTCCATTTTTCTAAGTCCATTTGCTCTAATGTTGGTGCCTGCTTCCAGGGGTTAAAGGTAGGAGCCTTTACCACTTTGCATGTACACCCTTGCAAAAACCCAGAGGGAACTGCAGCATCCAGCTAGTCCCCCGAGTGACAACTTTTATCTAGCTGCCCATATGTCCAGCTTGCGAAACTTCACAGCCAACCCCAAACACAAACCTACATTTATTTTTTCACCCAGACACATAAAACTCAAGAAAAATATTTCCTTGAAGAGGCTGTACACTTTACTTATATCTGTAAAGTATTTGCTTTTACCTTGGAAGCCTTGGCAAGTATTACTGAACTAGATATCTTGACCTGTGGATTGAGTATGCCTGTTCAGGCACCAACTCCTTTCTCCTGGTCACTGACAAAAAACATCCCTCCTTCCACCCTCAAAACACTGCAGAAAACTCCCTTAGCTCACCTGTGTCCTACCCAGGCAAGTGTTTTGATGTAACAGCTGTTTATTATAGCTTTCCTCAGAGAAACAGAACTGCCTGTCTAATGGACATTAAATTTGCCTGTTGTTTCCCCAAGAAGTTCTACTCGTCCTTACAAAGCCTTCTACTTCTATTAATCTTCTCCTGCCTTTTAATTGGTTTAGAACTAATTATAATTTTGATCAATCCTACTTTCCCTTTCACCCCTCCAGCCAAACAATAGATACTAAATCTGTTGCCACTGGACATTCCAAAGGTCAAAAAAGTGTAAATGGGTTTGAGAGATTGGTTGAGCCCATAGTGCTCACCAGGGATAAGAATCATGACACACAGTCTGCAGATCCCAGCTAGGGTGTCACTGAACCATAAACTCCCAGAGAAGAAACTGGGGAACAAACAGTCTGTACTTTTTTATATTCCCCCCCATACTTAACATCTATCCACTGCTAAAGACAGAATATCTGTCTAGAGGCACCTCTTATCTGATCACACAGATAAACTGAGGTGTGTCATCTATCAATTCCTATCAGTCCCTTCCTAGACACTGGATGTTTTAATCTTGCATTTCATTTGATAAGGCCAAGAACAGGAGCCGTGCCAGAGAAACAGTGATATGGCTCAGCTCTATGTCTCATGCTTTCAGAAGTTCAGAGGAGGCAGCTCACTTTGCCTTTTTTAGAACTGCAGAAATCTGCATTGCTCAAACTTTGCTTATTCTAGGTATTTTAGAGATACAGGCTTTGTAACTCTAATATATCAGAGTCAGCAGTGCAACACCACCAAGAAGAAATATAGGCTTCTCAGACAGACTGAATGCATGATATTATCCTAAAAAGACAAACTTGACTGTATATTAACAGCTTATTCTGCTAAACAGAAAGTCCATTTTCTTTAGTTTTGTAATCATTCATGGAACACATTGCCCTCTTGTTTAAACTCTGCCCTGAATTTAGCCATATGAAATACCTCCCAGATTTTCTCATTTACAGTGCTAGCTAAGCCCTCCCTGTTTAATGTCTTACTTTGTAACAGCAGCTATGTCAGACTAAATTTCTTATTCCTTGTCCCTGGTATACAGGAGCAGCACAGAAGTCCTCCAGGTTAGCTATTGATTCATTTTTTTATAGTGCATAGGGTTCTTAAAAAGTACACTAGCATGAAATTACAGAACATTGTGGTTTAGTACTACACAAAAACCAGAAATTTAAGATAGTATATTTAAAGTCACCAAAATTTAATCTTAAAAGAAAAATAAAGCCAGCTCTTGCAAAACCCCGGTGTTGTCTGAATGTGATCTATACCTCTAAATTCTCAAATGCAGCCCAGATTCCAAAACTCTGGTCTGTTGACTTGACGCCTTTCTAGTACATATCACAATATTTTTTTTAGGCTATATATGAACAGGGAGGAAGCACTAAGCCTGCTCTCTTAGCAGCCTTCGTTCTTTTTTAAGTGTCTCTCTCTTGCAACAAAATTACATTTTCCCACCAGAAGCATCATTCACAACGCTTCCCTCCACATCAGCTGCCACACCTTTTTCTGTTTACAACGTTTCAACCAAAAGCCAAGAAAAAAATCCCAAACCCCAACAAAAACACTTCAAACCTGAAATTTAAATACTATGGGCACTCTTCTTTGCCATCAAAGAATGTTTCCCGACATGAATTCCACAGTATTTACACAGTCATGTTTTATCCAAATAGAAGTTTATACAGCCCTGTGTACAGCTGTATCTGTCAGAGCTGATCAAACACAGAATCATACTTCTTAAACTTTGCTAACAACACAACCTTAAGTAATACATTTTCTTTGCAGAAATTGTGGAACAGTTTATGCTGCTCTCAAGGAACTCTCTGTACAAGCGCCCCTGTCCTCTTTGGCTGCAGTGGGAGAAGCACAGCATACAAATTGCTAGTAGCAGAGCATATTTATTGGGCAACCAAAATATTAAGCACTAAGAACACCCACATACTTTTTTTTTTTAATATGTTAATCTAGCTTTATACAAACCAAAGGAATTGTAGGATAAATGGCAAAACAAGACCACTGCTTGACACATCTAAGCCTTGATCTAATTGATCTTAATCTAATTGATAGTGGAACCCCATCACCTTACAAGGTGATGCTACTCAACAACATAGAGCTGTCTTCCAGCTACCCTGCAGATCCTGCTCCTCTAACCCAGCTGCAAGGTACCAAGTAAATCCTGAGCACTGGGCATTCTTGTTAACTGCCTGTCTCAATCCAGACTGCAGTCTCAGAGTGAGACTGAGATTTTGCGCTCTTGGGAAAGGAGAAGGATGTGGTGGAAGAGGGGATATTCAAATCTTGAGTTCTCAGATCTCCATCCAGGAGAGTCAGGAGGCAGAATAAGAGGGCTAAGCATTCTTTATACTGAAAGATCTCACAGCAACAGACAGACAGCCTTCAAAGTTTAGCAAAAAATAAGAAGAAAACATTATTTAAGACAACCTCAAGGTTTCTAATAGCAGCAAAAATTGAGGCAGTGGGATCATTTTCCACAGTCTGGAAGCCAGAAAACTTCACTGCACTGCATTCATCCTGGCAGTATCTCTGATACCTTACAAGTCAGCTCTTGAAGGGGCTAGAGCCACTTTTTACACATAAGCACTCATCAGTAAGATCTGACATTAAAATTAAAATGCAGCAGTATAAGTGTAAACAACACCTCAAATTCAAAATCAGATGGGGTAGTTGTTAGCTCAAGAGCTATACCTAAGGCAAGGACAGCTTAAATAGGGAGACTGACATGGCAAAATCACGTTAACTACATTCCTACTTTACCTTAGGAGGCATTTTGACAGGATTATGTAAAACAATCAAATTTTCATGAATAACCTTCCCTGCAGATTACAGCAATACGCTCCATATAATCTCTCTATCTTTTCTGGGCATTAACATTTGTATGTCAATTTCCATAGAGACATGAGGTGACAGCAAGATCGATGCAAACAATTCATATATTTTCATAAATTTTTTGAAGGGAAAGATTAATCCAATGATGTATAGACACAGAGTTCAACACTGTAAAGTCTGCATCAGTGGCTGCAATTCAAATGCATGGTATTTCCGTTTGAGTAAAACCTTTGCAAAGCCTAAGGAATCATTTATTGTGCTCATCAGTATACTCTCCACATTTGACATGTGCCAGAGCAGTTTACAGGAAAACAGTAGAGGTTATGTGTAGTTAGTAAATGCTAATTTAGAATGGCTAATTACACCCTGACCTATTATACTTTTATAACTACAGGTGAACACATACAGTCATAATAAACAGTGTTATAGCAGCACTGATGCACACCCTGCCATGTCCATCACCAGCTCTAAGCTCTCTAATTACCTAACCCTTGAGCTTCCTTGCTGAAGCCTTTGGAGCACTCCTTCACTGTATTGCAGACCACTCGCTCAGTGGCATAACACAATATTAGCACTATGCTTCTCTTGTTCTATCTTCGCAAACAACACTAACGCCTTGAAAATATGTTGCTTGTGTCTCTATGATACCAAGATAACTGTGTTTCCTCAATTCAGTAGTAAACTGTCTTCAGTGTGTGTGATCATGTTATGGAATTATTTTAGAGAAAACATACAAAGAACTTTTTTCTGTGGCCACTTAGAAATAAGTGAATATCCCCAACCTGTGCAAGATACAGACACCAGTGGTGCTGGGCTGTACATAACAGAATCACACCTTATGCTGGTGGTGATGCTTCAGGTAGAAGGCTACGTCCAGGTGGCAGGCACCACGCCTCAATACTGCAGGTCCATCAGAAAGCCTAGAAATTAAACATCAGCTCATTCAATAATTATGATAAACAGCAGTTTAGAAAATTATCTACAAGGAAGACTGATCATGCTGCCACTGTTTAATAATGGGGGGAGGGGAAATAACCTCCATCCCATCTCACATTAAATCATTAAATATACCTCTGCTGAGACTCAGTGTTTTCATAAATACAGCCAATTGTCATCATGGAATCATGAAATAGTTAAGGTTAGAAGGGACCTTAAAGATTTTATAGTTCCAACCTCTTTGGATCTTGATGGCAATCATAGAGACTATGCTATGTGCAGGAACACCTTCCACTAGACCATGCTGCTCAAAGTCCCATACAACCTGGGCTTGAACACTGACAGGGATGGGGCAGCCACAGCTTCTCTGGGCAACCTGCACCAGCGTCTCACCACCCTCATTGTAAGGAATTCCTTCCTAATGTCTAATCTAAATCTACCTTCTTTTAGTTTAAAGCTATTCCCCCTTGTCGAATCCCTAAAGGCCATTGCAAAAAGCTCCTCTCCAGCTTTCTTGTCAGCCCCATTAGGACTGGAAGCTGCTTTAAGGTCTCTTCTGAGTCTCCTCTTCTCTAGGCTGAACAAGCCCAGCTCCCTCAGCCTGTCTCCATAAGAGAGATGTTACAGTCATCTTTGTGGCTCCCTCCAGACAGGCACCAACAGGCACACATCCTTCTTATGATCAGAGATCTGATAGCTAAATCAAGAAGCTCAAAAAAATAATCAAAAAATAATAAATTTTTAAAAAAATTAAATTCAAAAAATAATAAAAAAATAATAAAAAAATTGAAGTATTTGCTTTAATTTCACACCCCTTGCAAAAACTGTATCTTTAACATGTTGTTCAAGACAAGACACTTAGTCTTCTGGTACAACTACACTTTCCCATGTGACAGCAAGCATGGAGGAATTCTTTGATTGGCAAACAAAGGCAAGTGATTTTTCAAGCCTTGCCCTTACACAATTCATCACAACAACCCATTATAGCATACACAGCAATGTACTTTGAATGATTGATATTGTGTGTACTAGTGAACATAGAGCATGAAGTGCTGTGTTACACTTGATGATAAGTCTAAATAGTTTTCAATCAAAGCTAGCAGGATAAGGTTTCCCTTTCTAGATAGTGTGTGCTGCGTGACAGCTCTCAAAGTCTATTTAAATACCCCTGATTTTTAATACAGTCACCGAGATGAAATTCTAATAGCACTAAACTCTGCATTTGTGGTCCAATGACTTTTTAACCTTTCCAAGTCCCTTTTACACACAGATTACAGAGATATTGATGTTTCTAAACAGATTTTCACCTTTTCTCTAACTATACCTATTTCCTTATGACTAGATCAAAACACTTCCAATCAAGTTTTTGTGACTTACAAAAAAGATGAATGAATTCATATTCTTTTCAAATATATTGACAAAACTTCTCAACATTCTTAATTTTCATTTCATTTGTTTCAGCATTTGCTGGCAAAAAGAAAAAAAAAAAAAAAAAAAAAACCAAAACAAGCCGTTTCTCTTCTGAAATTGTTAATACTATAAAGCTTAGTAGAGCCAGTGGGTAAAGAATCAAGGATGCATAAAGAACAAATCTGTTTTTCCCAAAAATCATCCTAACTTGTACCATTCTTGCATTCACCTGGGTGTAACAGCTCTGTCAGATCAGGACAAAGCAATACCATCAGAGTTGCACAAAACAAAAAGCCTGTTCGCATCTACATGTGGCATGTCTTGCACTAGCCAAATTCAATGCTATTAATAACTTACTTTCACAAGCATTCATACAGCACTATAACAAAACTAAATGCTGAAAAATGTGGAGGTATATTTATTATTTTTCAAATCTTCAGTGCTACCTTGCTAACAGCAGGGTTACAAAATCACAGCTTGGAAGCAAAGAATATAAACATCAGCTATCAGAAGTTGTGTCAATCAGAGAAATACCTACTGTGTTTTCGTTCTCAGTGTGCAACCTCAGTGCTGCTCCAATGCAAACCCAAGGTACCTGTGCTCGCACTGGATTTACACAGGAGAAATTCTCATGTGCTTCATTCATCAAATTATAGAATAGTTGGAGTTGGAAGGGACCTTAAAGATCATCTAGTTCCAACCCCCTTGCCACAGTTACAGCCCACCAAATTCAAGCCGCCCATTCAAGCAAAGTGAACTTATTAACTAATCATACTCATCCATACACACTCATACAAGGAGGCTCATAAGACCTGCTGGGTTCATTCTGTCTTGACTGGCTTATTCTTGCTGACTAGAATGTACATCTAAGTGCCACTGCCCTGAAAAAAGAAGCATACCAACTTCTACTTAAGGCTAAGAGCAGCTGCAAGCAGCACAGAAGATCATATTATTTGTTTTAAGATAAGTTTTTTCTTTATGAGTATTCCCCACCCAAGGGAGTGATTTTGCAGTTTTCAAGGGTACAAATGTTTGGCACTTAGTAAGCTTGCACTTTCAAAACTTCTCCTGAGCATTAGAGAGGCTGCTTTGTGCAGACATTCAGAAAAAGACTCACAGATTAAATTTTATATATATCTCTCTTTGGTTTCCCTGTGTCAATTTCCCCATCTCAGTTTCCCCATCTCAATTTCCACACCTGTAATCTGGAATTAACCTGTATTTGGAGATAGGAAATAATTAATATGAGAAGATTTTTCAAACCACTGTTAAAGCCTCAGGAAAATACAAATCCCTAATTCATAATTCACACCTCCAGCACAAACAGACACTAATTCCTATTTTGCTGGTAGAGAAAGTAAGTCAAGGAAGTGGGGAGAAACCTCTTCTGATTGGCATATTACAATATTAGGCACTTATATTTGCATATAGATAACCACGTAAGTCATCAGATACTCAGAAAGTAACAGTGTCCAAAGTCTCTGGTATTGACAATCAGGCAGGATTTTCTGTTTACTTATGCAACTCCATCTTCATTTCTTGAGTTTCACTTCTATGCTACATGCAGCATTCAGCAAACAGATACGTTCATTTTCTTTTTACTTTGAAGCAAACCTTTTTCTGACAGCAACTGTAATTATTTCTCCAGGACCCTGCTTTGCCACCATTAGTTATGCTGAATAACCTTTTCAGCCATGAACGGCCATAGCAACTCTAAAGCAAGTCAAGGTGTTTCCACACTGTGCCAGGGAATGCGACATGCTTTTCATGGTTTTTTTTCTTGCTGTGTTTTCACAAGGTAGGCATCAAACAGCCTTCCTAGTCTAGCATATACAGAGGTAGCTAGTTTCCCATCTTAGCCACTCTTAACTAATAAAAGGTTTCAAACTCCGCAAATAGGAGGAGAAGAAAGGGTACAGAGGCATTGTGTCTAGTGAGACGCAAGAAAAAAAGATGGCTTGGAAAATCAGAATAAATGTTTTCTAGGATTTAAATAAAAATAAACTGGGTCAAACCTCTGACAAAATTAAGTCTATGAACCACTTCAAGAAGAAAATTGGGATTTTGAAGGACAAACTCCAATAGATTAGGACTAAAAAGCTGTTTAAGTAAATGGTCTCTTCCCTGTTGGCAGCTCAACCAATACTGCTAGCCACAGAACAGGTTTTCTGAGGGCCAATCAGTGAAATCTTGTTGTTTGCTGTGCCCCTTGGGAGGGCAGGGGCAGCAGTCTGAGCTGCACACTTCACCCATTTGGAGTCCCAGCTGAAAGTGAGCAAGACAGACTTACAAACGGACTGCTCCATTTACGAAAGGCTTGCAATAAATATTTGCATGACTTGACATCTGATAGAAAGCATACAATAACCCACAGAACTCCTGCATAGCAATTATACAACAATGGAAGTTCAAACCAAGGTCTATTAATTTAATAACATCCTACTTTTTGATCATAATTATGTCTTCCCTGCTTTCTTGTCTTATCCCTAACTTGGAAAAGCATAGGCTGCAATCCAGCCACTAGAACTTTTCCTGCGTTGTCTGTAAGCAATAGCAATAAACTCTGGTAGACTACACAAGTATTACAAAGCAGCTTCTGAAAAATTAAGACTGTATATAGTGATTAATATGATTGTTTCTTGAATGCAAGAGAAGACAAACAACAAGGCACATGAAGTACACTTGAGGACTGTCACTGCAACATACCCTTTTCAAAATAATTGCTTTCCACTGTTATGACAGCTGTTGAACTTCCAGTACTAGAGTTTTCTGATATGCCTTTTTGATTCCTATATAAACAGATCAGGAAGATGGCAAAAATCTCCATTATTTAGAAAAGGGTCAAGAAACACACCAGAAAACTAAAAAAGCATAAAGTTTCACGTCTGTTGCACAATAAATCTTGGAAATTGTCTTGAGATGTGCAGGGAGAACACCTGGCCATACACAGTTGATTAACAACAGGCTTGCTGGCATTTCTGGGAATATGCTACTGTTTTAATGCATTTCCCAGAAGTATTTAAGCTTTAAGCAAGCAGCATTCTGATCCCAGAGACACACTGTTTTTGTGTAGTGATCTAATCACTCACAAGAAGAACTCACAAGAAGGCATCAGAAGCCTGTCTTGAGTATCTCTCCATCTTGAATGCCTGCCATGCTGAACATATCTTTTCAGAACCTGCACCCAAGTAGTTAATAAAACTTGTCCATTAAAGAGACAATGACTCAGGTCACCAACAGCTTCTTCTTAGCAAGGAGATGGTTTCATACAAGTCACCCAGCTGGTGACCTGGCTCTAACAGAATATGTAGCAGTTCACACAGCATGCTTGGAAAGTAGCTGCAGAGGCTCAGATCAACAGAGTCAAGAAGAATATTTTCTGGAAGACAACATGCCAAAGGAAGAATATTAGAATGCACAAAACCCATGAGAAACCAGCAATGTCTCCCCTGTTTGCGCCAAGCAACCTAACTTTGTTCCAGGGGAGCAACTTTTAAACCACTAACAACTCAAGTCTGCCCACAGAAGCATAAGGGACCTCCTCCAGAATTTCACTCTTCCCTCATGGCGTTACCTAGATATGTAAACACTTGTTCAAGAGTTGTAAGCCCAGTAGTTCATGGGGTATGAGAATCCAGCTCCATCAATTCCTGTGATGGAACTCCTAAACATCATCCAAGGATGTTTTGACAGCTCTTGAAAGTGAGCGGCTTTCTTTTGCTCTAGCTCTGCAGTACTTGGTAAGGTTTGTCCACAGACAACCTTGCAACAACAGAGCAGTGACTGACACATACTGGACAACAGATGAAAGGTCACAAAGAAGGGTGACAGATGCAGTCACAGAGTTGGACTCTGGAAATACCTCTTTTTAAGACAAGTCTTAAAAATCATGCTTAATCATCCTCACATCTGACCTATAATGACTGGCAGCCTCAGCTAACCTATACATGTAGATGCAGATGTATAAGCCCAAGCATATGCTTGCAGTTACATCCACTTAACTTGTAGTCAACCTCTCATCTATTACCATATTAAAACATAAAATACTGCAGGATCCACCTATTTTTCATTTTCTCTGCTAGCTAAGCTTTAAATTCTCTGCTTATATCCAAGATGGATTACAAGAACTTTCTCTTGCAGCACTTCAGGAAAATAAAATACTCAGACTGAAGTCTTGAGGAAAATTCTGCTGCTGGGCTTCAAGTTAAAAAGACAATGATATGTTCCAAGCTAAAGTATAACTCATCTTACAAGAACAAAGGTCTTGTGGAGAATATGCTATAGATTTCCATTACCTTGGGAAGAGAGAAGGAAGTTGAAGGGAAACATTTGCAATGAAGAAATTCAAAATTAAATACCTTGCTTACACATATGAAAGTATAGGTGTGGAAAAAGAACAAAGTGAATACAAAAGTAGGTAAACAGAACATATCAGCCATGACAAGAAAAAGAAGTTTAATGGTTTAGTGGCATAACCAGGAAGATGCCTCTTCTTGTCCTTCCAATCCTTAGAATAATCAAAAAACACATGAAAATTCTCTCCATGCTGCCAGAAAAATGGATTTTTACTATTTGGTCAGATTCCAATGTCATATGTAGTGAGAGGACCAGGAGTAACAGGTTCAAACTTAAACGGGGGAAGTTTAGATTGGATATGAGGAAAAAAATTCTTTAATGTAAGGGTGGTGAGGCACTGGAATGGGTTGCCCAGGGAAGTTGTGAATGCTCCATCCCTGGTGGTGTTCAAGGCCAGGTTGGATAAAGCCTTGGGTGATATGGTTTAGTGTGAGGTGTCTCTGCCCATGGCAGGGGGGCTGGAACTAGATGATCTTGAGGTCCTTTCCAACCCTAACTATTCTATGATTACCAGGAATACAAGAGGTTACAGCTCCTTATGGGATCCAATTCAAAACAAACCACTGCCTCCATACCCCTGATATGGAAAGCAAGGCTGGATTGTCCCAGTAGAACCACACTGGTGGTGGCTCCATTTACCATATCCCTGCAGACCCAGTGCACAATCAGTTACCATGCCCAGAAGGTAAGGCTCCTTCCTACACCACAGCTTCCTTTTTTGCAGTGGGAAAAAAAAAAAACCAATCAAACCAAACCAAACCAACAACAACAACCCCACCTCCCCCCCCCCAAAAAAAAACCAAGCAAAAAAACCCAAACAAAAATGAACCAAAACAAAACAAACAAACAACCTTCATTAACATAAAACACCAACTTGGTAAGGAACCAGCTCCAGTCTTTACCCAAGAGACCAAAAGCAGACACTCATATCCAGAGAAAAGGACAAAACAGTTCTAGAAAGCAGAAATCACATATTTTTTTAAGTCCATAATAGAAGTAACAAGTGATCAGAAAAGGGATTGTTCAACAATCACTGTCTTCTCTTTTGCATGTGTCTTTCCTCTTATAGACCTTGCTCGAATGAGCTTAAAGGAATCGCTGCTGCTGAGGGCACACCCATCTTCTACTGCAAAGACAACCTTTATACAGAACCACATGAACCACATTAAGCTTCCAAATGAGAATGCACTGGGTGCGCCTACAATGCAGCAGTCTGTGCCAGGGACAGAAAGCTGTCAGTCTCTGGATGTCTCACATTCCAGGCCCAACCATTCAGTTGTGGCTTGCATATTCCCTTCCAATTCACTTCCCCTCCATCAAACCTCTGAGTCAGACACATCTGCTATGTCTCTCAGCCGCTGCCAGATCCATACATACACAGTGCAGGTGAAACATGGGAGATTAAAGAAATTCAGTTCCTTTAAGAGGAAGAGGAATGACACCAGTCAGGTTCTGCTACATCATTTTTGTCTGCAGCAGTGATTTCAGGTTGTAGACCTGCTGCAGCAACAGCAACAGTTTCATTCAGACCTAGCACCCTCAGGGGCTGCACAACAGAAAAGCATGGTATGAGGAGGGATAAGAACAGGCCTCAATGTAGAGTATATGTACAGTCAGTGTATGTGCATGGTACACATCATGCAGCAGTACAGGTTACAAAAATCCTCGCTGATTAGAATACCTGACAATATTTTATTATTATAGAAGTGCTTCATTATTAGTAGGAAATTACACAGGGCAGAACTCTAAGTCAACATTAAGGGCAAATGCCACATAACTTGTTCCTCTGAATTACATGCACCAAAATCACTCAATATTAACTGTGCCTCGATCATAAAAAGCCTGGAAAAGCAGAAAATACATTTGATGAGCAATCTCAGCCCCAGTGAATCAGACAGCAAGGTTTTAATTCTCATGTATTCTCTTAACTCTCTCGTGTGAGATTTACCATGAGGCCCTCCCCATGTTTAGATGCCTTGATGAATGCCCTTGCAGCAGCTGTCCCACTAGTATTATTTGTAATTTCACTGCAGAAGGGAGTAATGTGCTCACAGTCTGTGATATTTTGTTTGTCATAAAAATCAATAGAAATTTTCAGAAAGGCCATTTTGAGCTCCAAATGTGCTAATGTGACATTCACTGGGCCAAATTCATTCCTGAAGTAACAACTGGCTTCTTGGAATTCATGCTGTGCCTGGTTCAACACAAGAGCATGGGCTCTTTTTTCCTGCTGTCTGCAACAGGGAAAATCCCACCCTTGCTGATATGAAGAAGACAGCAAAGAAATTACAACAGTTCCACTTTAGACTTGCCATCTCTGTTTCAGTTTGTCATTCTCAGCCTTTTCCGAGATCAGATGGACAAGTTTTTCTCCTGTGATTCACCCCCCCGCCCCCAACAAACACACACTCTTTCCTTGTAGATTAGCATTGTATATCTTATTTCTTACGAGTTTCACACACTTGTACTGATCCACAAACATGTTATGTCTACAAACCCATTCAATTTGCATACTGAAAACACCATCCTGGTCAAAATCTCAGCCACCCACACTTCACAGTGCATCAGGCATTTTCAGGGGTCCAATTTATTGATGGAGGCAAGGATCTTTGATTTAGCAGATACAAATAAGAGAATGAGTTTAATCACAAACCTGATTTCCCCAGACCCTCAGGAGAAACAAGCTGGCTCCCACAGAGCTGACAGCTGTAGTTTACCCTGCAGGCCAAAGACTTGGATATATCAGCAGGACGTATCTTCTGCTAAACCCTGAAGGTTAGCTTTGAACGCCACTACCTACCACTAGGACTTAGAGATTGATCAGGTGAAGGCAGGTTAGAGCTCTTGCCAAGGCCAGATGGCAGAAGGCCAAAGAAAAAGCTTAATTACAGACAACATGCAGGCTTCCATGGGGAACAGCAACAACACTATGTCAGAGATATGAAAACAAATAGCTTTCAAAAGGCTCAGAGGATGCAATTTACAGTCATAAAGTAGCAGTCACTAGCAGGGCTGTGCTAAGGATCATTCAATACAAACACGTTAAAAATCACAGCTGATTCCTGAACCAACGTCTAGAAAACACCAAAGAAACAAAAAACTTTTACCAGCTCCTTTCAGCACCATTCTGCCCCTTTCACGAGCATGTCCTGTGTCTCTGCAGCTCAGCCTCACATCCCCTCACTGAGGGCTGCCCACTCCCAGCAAGGTCTCTGGCTGGGCACCTAGTTTTGTCCCAGGCTTACCCTTCCACCTAGCACCAGCTGACAGTCCTCTGCCTGACCCGTATAGTTCAATAGCTGGGTTTTCTGGGGTTCAAAAGCACAAGGAGGGTGACCTGCTATTCCACAGCCAGGCCTGGGCAGTTCTGTTTACAGCCAGTTAGGTTTAGATATAGAAGGTGCCAAGTATCCCTGGCAATCCAGTTCACCTCCACTGCCATCTAGCGCAGTTTAAGTGAAAATAAAAATACATAACAAAAACGTACCAGTGGCAACATTTCCTGCAAATCACACCAGCGCTGCTTTCCATCTCCAAATGAACTTAGCGCCCTCTTAGCACTCTCCTTCATTCACCCTGGAATCCATAAACATTGCCTTAAAGGACAAGTTACTTAAAGTAGAGATGGTTCTGAACTGAAGCTAGGGTCAGAGCATGCCCATCTGCCAAGGATGGTGTAAAGGGATAATGCAAAAGCCTTATTTAGGTCTTCACTGACCAGATTCTTTGGTTTGCCAGAAAGAACAGCCTCCTTCACACAGATTTCCTCAGACTGCATGATAAGTGCTGAACCATCAATAGCATCAGCTCTTCCAGAAACAAACACCAGTCTAAAGTCTGAAATTAGCAAGGCAGAGGAACATAAATGCTGGTCACAGAAAGTTGCTGCTTCACGTAGATGCAGTGAATGAGAACCCTGCCAGTGTCAGGAATTGCTTATGTGTTGATGGTTTTTCAATATCCCTCAAGGAAAATACCACGTTAATACACCACCAACCTAGAAACCGCAACTCAAGCAACAAGAATAGTTTGTTCCAGCCTTCAAAAAGCCTTGTGTTACACCGTAATAATGCCTCAGTGTTGACCATGGATTACTGAAAATACACAAGGGGTCTGATCTCACACTGAACTGTTGAAGAAAAGGGCTTTAGTTTACTGTTTAAAAGCTTTTAGATATTGGGTATATAATTCATCAAAACGGTATCTGCTCTATCACACATGAATTCTAGACAGGTTAATGCTGACCTGTTACACTTTTCAATGAGCAGCATCCTGATCTTGCCCATGTAATTCAAATATTGTGCATAAAATGCTGGGAGGAAAAAACCTGAGAGATTGAAGAATGTTAAAGTGAAATAGAAATAAAATGCATTTACAGTCGTGAAAGCAATGGTAACAAAAGGCACACTAATCCACAGCAAAGCTGTACAAACAAATTGGGTTTTGGATTCACAGGTACGGAGGGGAAAGGGAAAAAAAAAGTTTTTTGACTCTGACCAACCAATGTTACTTTACCTTTATTTAAATAAAGGTAGAGCTTGAAAAACTTAAAACTAAGTCTTTGCAAGTGAATTATCGAAATATTATGCTTTAACTTTCCCCCCTGACCCTACCTATAAAGTTTAGTTTCAGTTGACCAAAATTTTCTTGTTAATAAAAGAGTGGAGCAAACATCTTCTTTTCATGAAGTCTCAGCAGACCCAACCACTCTGCACATCCATAGGTGTCTGTTTGTGCATTACAATTTTTGCCCTCACTTGAGCATCTTAACTTTACAATGGTCTGAAAGCTCCCCAGTCACATAGTCTTGGTAATATCTCTTCCCTGATATTGAAAAGCTGAAGAAAAGTTTTGAATAGTATTACCAATCTAATGTGAAACTGAAGAGTTGGACAGTTCTTACTTGCACATGTAATGCATACATGTAATGTTTAGGAAAGAAATAGGATTACTGTGCCATTGCTCCCCCACCACCACCTCCACAATAAAAAATTGGCTTCGAAAAACCCGTGAAGATTAACCAGATTGCAATTAAGCACTTATGAGCAACTCAAAGTTGCAGTAGTTTGTGTATAAACACAAGCATCTAGAACACACATTTTAGCGTCCATGTGTACATATTAATCACAAAGTATATCCATGCATTTCAGGGTTTCAAATGATACTTAAGGATTAGAAATATCTGTTTCTTAAATATGCTTTAATGTAAAAAATTCTATTGTCAGCTGGAAAAGAGCAAATTTAATAATAAAGTTCAGATGTCAAAGCAAAGCTGTTAGTCTAAATTTAAAATGTGACTTTTTTGAAATTACTAACATCAAGCAGACATTATTTAATCTTAATATCAGCTTAGAGATTTTTTTCTTTCCTGCCTTTGTAAGAGTAGTGCAGAACAGCTACTTCACATACTTCACCCTGCATCCTTCCTAAGCTGCTATAAATAAAACATTCAAAAAACCTCTACTCCAATGACTCTCTTTTCCATCACAATTCACTTTCAGTTTTATTAAAAAAATAATAATCTATTGCACAACAAAATGTAAGTGGAGCTCATGTGTTCAATCAGCACTCCCATCTCACAGGAACTAATTCTATTTTTGATAACATTAATAGCTTTTCTCAACAGTCCTCCTCTTCTCCATTCACAGTTCCCATTTTAAGTCATTGCATAAGCTTCTGGAAAGGCAGCCCCTATTTGACACAGATTAACACAGTAAACTATTTCAAATTGATTGGTTTCTTATTTACTGAAGGATCAACTCATTGCTACCAGTCAGTAAATGCACGCTATTTAGGAAGCAATCTAATTATTTGTTATGTTTCCAGTTAAACCTGTTAATAGTCCATGTCCATATAATGGTCTGAAACTTAATCCACACTAAGATGCTCAGGCTTGGCTGTGGTGGCGATGTTGCCTTGCATCTGACATCATAGCTAGTACAGCAACAACACATTTTACATTGGAACTACTTAATAGCAGTGAGAAAACACCTAGCCCCTCTTCAATGAGCAAAGTATTGCAGCCAGTTTCAATGCAGCATGGGGTTTGTGTATCCTTTAGAATTAAAGTAACCTTTCATTTGAATTTCTAGAATCCAGCTGTTTCAGAGCCCTTAACATTGTCCCTGTGCTCCCAGGTGGGAGAAAGCTTAGTCTGGCGTAACAAGAACTCAGGACTTCGGTGAGCAGCGAGATTTCAATTCAGGTCTAACTGCTACAGCACTATGTACTGCCAAACGGGGGGGGGGACGACAGGATAAACAGAAGAAAAGAAATGTTACTGTAAAAGTTATGATCTAAGTGTCATGGATACTTTTTCCTACTGTAATATCCAAATTGCTCTTTTCTTTCACTCCAGCTTCCACATATCCAATGCAATCAGGAATTTCAGGATACAGAACAACTAAAACTTCTACCCATAATGGTAACTGGGTGACAAGAATAGGGTCAGACTGTCTATATTACCTAATAATTCAGGGCTGCACTAGGCAATCAGTAACCAAAGCAGTTGGTGCTAAGGCACTTGCATTGACACCTTGTAAAATTGAAGGCTTTCTTCACTTTGTACCAGACTTAGACATATGTGTTGTATGTTTCCACCACGCATGTTTTGAAGATGTCCTGCAGACATCTTCAAAGACCACCTGCATGAGCAAGTGAAATGCACCTCCAGTGAATGATCTTGATTTATTTAACAACCACATGCACTGAAATTATTCTTCAAAAAAGATTGTAGTTTTTAATGGATACTTAGATGAGTGGAAGATTCACTTCAGGATAATCATGCAGTCTTGAAGTGAAATGCCAACAGAACCAGCCATTCATTGACTCAAATGGCTTTTCTTTATACCTCCACCATGTTAACAGCAAGTAGCCAAAACTGTAAGAAAATTACACAGAAGTCAGATTTCTGGCCCAACTACTGTCTAAGTAAAAAGTCTGCCCTAGGAACCTACAGAAGCTATAATCACCTTACCCCTGTGCCGTTATTGTCAGAAAATAATGTCATGTTTGTTTTAAGCAGGCAGGAGGTTTTTTCCACCTTTATCAATGGGTACCTGAAAAAGAAATCATGCCCCTCTCTTAGTAGATAATCCCACCTGTTGGGACTGACACATAATTATCAATTAATCAGGAAGATCTTATTCTTTGGCTTTACACACTGAATAGTTACTAATGACTGTCCTGTAAACCTCATAACAGAGTTGAATGGGAATGGTAAGTAGTTATTCAATACTTCTTAAAGTCACTCATCAAAATTAGGATACAATATCATTAAAAGACCATTTATATCCTAAGAAATGAGTTTGTCATCTAAACGCACTAAAGATGAGAAAAGAGGATATTAATGCTTATTTTACAAATGCAAAATTACTGTTCAAGCTTTTACAATAAAGAAAGAATGGCTAATCTGAGGATTATGCTAATCTGGGCTATTTATTTAATAGGAAGGACATCTTTTCTGTATCCAACTTGTACAGAAAAAACTTGGACATCATCACATAATTACCAACATTTTTCAGGAAAATTAGCCTACCATCTACAGAAAAATACCCATATGAAACATCTGATACACAACAGTAAGCAAGGAAAAGATAACTAAACAGAATTACAAGCCATCAGCAAAGCTTTCTTTTCTCTTCACATAATCCTATGTCCAGAGGCAACTGATACATTCCATTTAGTTTCCTTTTATACTGTCTTATAGGCAGCAGGGGGTATTTGGTCACCAACAGCCAGACCAAGGTTTATGGCTGAACCCACATCTCTGTGATATTACAACTTTTGCTTTTATTATTCACAAACATAATCAAGTGTCTTACTCCATTTTGTGATCAATATAATTCCCATCTGAAGACAGCAAAAGCTGCAGTATTTAAATGAGAAAAAACAGATATTAGGTATTGATGTACACTTTAATTCTGTAGACTTAGCAAATGTTATATTCTCATCTCCATATGCATTCTTCGCCATGTTTCCAAGTACAATTATACAGACTCTTAAATATTTCTGAATTTAGTAAAATGAGCCTCTTGTGGCAAAAGATGTTTATTATTCTAAGTATTTTAGGTTGTTAAGCTAATTTTATTTAAATTACTATCCACTGCCTGACACCCTTCATATTTTTCATTTATATGCCTCTGGGGTTGTATTTTAACCTAAAGTCAACTTTGCTGAAGCAGTAAATTCCCTTTCAATTTACTTATGATTTTACCATTACTAATTCTTCGCAGCTGTTACAATATAGCACATCCCTAATAATACTCAGTGATATGAAGTCGCTTTTTATTACCTATTCCATTTGGGTCAAAACCAAGTTGTCAGGAAGAGCATGCAGCTCGCATTAGTGCGCTCTGCCTCCTGTGGTGGCTGCGGCTCAGCTACTCTCCAACAAGAGTGGGGCTGAGCACAGGCCAGACCTTGAAACATGCACATTCAGCAGAGAGTCTGGCCGGTACCAGGAGGGTGCATGGCCCTCCAGAGAGCAGAAATTTCCTAATGTTCCAGAAACTCTCATACTTTGGATATCAAGTAACCTTGGTAGTGGTTTCTTCCCAAACTTGTCATTCTTACAGCTATTCATGACTTCATTTTGTGATCCACAAATTAACACTCAGAAGTTCACACTACCTCCTCAATCAAGCAACTGCATCTAGAAGAGACAAATCTTAACATCTGCACCCTTAATTTTCCAATCAGTTTTGTCATTCATAACATAAAATGCAAACTTTAATTCATGAGGCTTTATGTTTGCACAGTCAAGTTTGAAGTGACATTTTCTCAAGCTCCCTTCAAAATAGCTGTCTCTGCTCCCTGAAAGTGACCAACTTCTCATTCTTTAGTGACACCTCTGGGCCCCAGCAGTTTTCACATTGCAATCACAACACTCCCTGCCCTGCTCACACCCAGACATGGCAGTCCAAGTGATATCTCACATCACCATTGAAACTTAGAGCCATCTAACTACTACAGGTAGCAGTGGGAGCTTAGACTGCATCATCCCAGGAAAGCTGCAGGAAGGTTGCATTGAGCAGTAACCATACTACTCAAGAAGGGGACAGAGATAAACCCCCAAGAGCCACACTACTGCAAGGAAACATGCCACACTTTGCTCCAGTCCTACTACCATGATTAACACATAGCTGGTACAACTAAATCCTCAACACAGTGATTGGTTTTCACCATTGGTGGTATGGAACACCATCAGCTTGTGTATCAACCAACTAGTCTATTCAATCAATGATTTGCTATCAGTCCCCTGCACAGCAGAATTCAACTCATAACTTTTCTGACACATACTGTACAGTATTTCTGGTAATAAACATTTGTCACTAAAGGGTGACGGGGGAAATCGCACAAGCAATCGAAGCAAGATTTTTAGTGCAGACTAAGAAATGCATCATTTCTAATTATGAGGTTTACAATCACTCTGTGATACAGTAATTGGGATGGATTTAAGTGCCTTTGGCAAGAAACATTTAAAGGAAATTCTAGATAGTGAAAAGTAATATTCATTATATCCAGCCATTAGTAAATATTCTCAACTAATACAGTAATGGGAAAACACAATTCCTCAAAGAAACATTTTTGGTTTTTCTATAATTACTGGAAATCAAAACATAGTTGGTATGATGAAAATTAATTACTTGCCTGCACTGACAAACTTTGCAGCTATGCAGGGTTTAGTTTTCTGTTTTCCAATTAATGAAACATTGCTTCAAGAACCAAACTCATTTTCTCATTTATTTCTCCACTCCTATTCACTCCGTCGATTAATAAGATGCTATTTCAGAATTAAAGCATTATCCTCCTAATACTGTGTAACTCTTAACATTTATTGCAATGACTACACATGCATTTGAAAAGCTGCACCCATTCAAAGGCATCATTTATTGCTTGTAAGTGTTTGAAGTTTGGAAAAAAAGTATCTCAGCCTTGTGGTTTACTTTCAGTGCGCATCCAAGCCAGCAGCATTCTACCAAAATCACTTAAAGAATATCTGATGAATAAACGTTACTCTGCCAACAGTATGGTAATTCAAAGCCACCACAAAAATCAACAGGAATATAAGCTGATTTAACATGACACAGACTAAGTAATGTATGTGCAAAATTGTGAGAATGTGTAGAATGTTGGTGCCCCACCAGTTTCAGGTCATGTCAGCCAAGATTCCAGCTCCATAGTACTGTGCCTTTACTTTGTCCTCAGGTCTAATGCTCCTTGTGCATCAACAAAAGGAAAGTATAACGAAAAAAAACACAACACAAAGAAGGCTCCAGTTGCCAATACACTACAGAGTGTGTTCACTACTGCATGCCTCAGCCCTTACCACTATTTTCATTCAAGAAAAACACAAAGCACATGGCAAAATTAATTCCCACAACTTCTTTTGATTTGGAATTGTTTTTTAAACTGGCATGTCTAGCCTGTATTAGTCTGCACGATAAACTAGCTACAGCATCTTGTAATAACATCACATACAACAAACACTGTCATCATAAGCCTGATGATTTCTTTATCTCTAAAATGATTTGTAGATTTTGTCCTTGTCCTTGCAAGTGTCAATTACCTCCTTTGCAACTCTGTTATCATTGGAAGGTCATCACCCTATTATCAGCCACCATTCAGAGAATGCCAATT
>JANRGW010007672.1:0-13261 GCA_024733675.1 Psilopsiagon aymara
GTAGCCAGTTAAAACTGAAACAGGGGAAGTTTAGATTGGATATAAGGAGGAAGTTCGTTACTGTAAGGGTGGTGAGGCACTGGAATGAGTTGCCCAGGGAAGTTGTGAATGCTCCGTCGCTGGCGGTGTTCAAGGCCAGGTTAGACAGAGCCTTGGGTGGCATGGTTTAGTGGGTGGTGTCCCTGCCCATGTCAAGGGGGTTGGAACTGGATGATCTTAAGGTCCTTTCCAACCCTAACTATTCTATGATTCTATGACGTACTCCCATCCAACACACAACACACATGCCCTCCTTTGCTCCATGCTCAGTGCTCCCTCTCTAAATGCACAGGCCACCCCAGTTAAGTGTCTATTCCAACAGAAGTGAAAGACAGAAGTCTTTGGTAGTAGGTAGGGCCAAAACTGTTACAGGAATATAGGGGAATTGCCTGAGATTCAAGCTCTGTGTGGCCAGGCTCATCTGAGTACCCGTAAGTTCCCTGAAATTGCTGGTCATAAATGCCACAAGCAATCGCAGAATAATTGTGTGCAAACCTCACTTCTGATTTGAATTGTGGATGGAAGTGGCTGAATGTTGAAAACATCCAAGGAAGAAGGAGGGAGGTCATTTGTTCCTTAGCAAAAGAGATGAGTGCTACTGAGAAAACTGCTCCCAGAAGAGAACTGGAGAAATGTAAGGATCTTCTCTTTTGGTGCATATGTCTATGCATATGAAGAGGAGAGGAATCCAAGTACTATCAGGGTCTTACATACCGTGCAAACTACAAATTATGGGTCATATGAATACACTGTTCCTAAAAAATGCTATGTTTTCGTCTTAGAAGGAAATGCAGAGCTGTATAGTTAACCTTTCCTTCTTTCTCATGTCAGAATATTTCAGTTCTTTTACGCAGAGCACGAGGAAGTGAGTGAAAAGTCCTACCCTTTGATGTTTGTTGCATTATTCACTTTTCATGGCTTTATTGTTCCAGAATCCTATTGAGCCATTCTGACGGGAGTAGAAACCTCCACTGTTGTCAGTAGGGAATTTCTGCTTCTAAATCATGACAATTTGGCCCCTGTTACTTCACTTGAGGCCAGATTACCAAAAGTGTTGATCACCAGCTTTCCAAAGGCTTCTCACCTCCCACTGCTCAGCACAGGACAGCTCCTATTGTGGCCCTTTAAGGACAGATTTGCAAAATATCTCAGCAGGTCCCTTTCTTTCACCAAAGAGCTGAGCCCTTTCCCAAATTGGTCCAGCTTTGTTTAGTGCCAAGCTGGAAGATGAAGACTTGTGAAAATATGGCTTTTAGCAGACTCTCTGATATGGAAAATACGAAGTTAAAAACATCAAGAAGGACTTGAAACAAGTGTTTGAGAAAAGACAAGCATCCATATTTCAAGATCTGCCAATTTTTATGGGCTTGATAGAGGAGCTAGGAGAAAATTCGAGATCTGAACAAGTTTTCCCATAATTTACCACTAGGAGGTTTCCTGCACATTCCCATGTAGCAGCTGGTAGGCAGGATGCTGGAGCAGAGCACAGATGTGCTGAGGCAGAGCAGCAATTCCTGTGTTCCCAAAAATGCATTCACTTAGCAAAATGTGATTTGCAAGCAGAGTAGCACAAAGCAGCCATTATTCTTCCACCAGCCTTCCCAGGAGGAAAAAAAGGGAAAAGGAAAAGAAAAAGAGATTGATTTTCACCTTATAAATATGGGTTGAGTTTTTCTTTTGAAGTTGAAAACCCAAGATTCTCCTTGCATGCATTACACTGCCTTGTTCTGCAGAGAGGCTTCCCTGGTATGGCTAGCAAGAAATACCTGTGCAGAGCAGTCTGTAACCTTGGGGGGGGGAGGGTATTTCCATGTAGGCCTTTTGGCTTTAACCCCAGGCAGCACTTTTGCTCCTTGGAAAGCAGTTAAGATGCTGTGCATCTTACATGTGTCTGATGGAGGCAAAGGAACACCAAAGCCTCAACAGCCAGTTCTGGACGTGGCACAGTTCAGTGCAAACCAGCCATTTGGTTTTGAACTCTGGAGCTGCACAAAATACCTAGAAAGCCTTGGCACATCTTGCCTGAGACCCACTGGAAACTTAGGATGGGCTTTTCCTTTGGTTATCAAGCCTCACTTGCATTTGGTTTCACTTTGACATCAGTACTTTCTGAAATACTGAAATCAATGAAAAAGAAAGAAAGAAAAGCGGGGGGAGCAGGCCTGGGCGAAGTCTTCATCATTGTTACAGGACTGTGCAACTTCTGTGCTTTTCCCTTACCTTCTGCAACAGTGTATTATTGAATGGTTGCATCCAGAGCATGCTATTAACTTTCTTTTCTAATTATGTGACCCCAAAGCTCATTAATTCCTTTTAGTAATCCCCAGTTGATGCATGTGTATGTGTAGGGGAGGGCAGTGGCCAAAGAAATGTTTTGGATTTCATATCTTTACTTCATCCACCACATTATAGCAAATGACTGTTGATTCGGTCTTTCTATAGATCATTACCAATTGTTTTCAACATTGCAGATAGGGCTGTTATGACAAATCTGTCATATCCTAGAGATCCTATGCAGCTTGTTATTTCTGTGTGATTTATTACACTCACAGTAGAAATTAACGAACATTGGGGAAGCAGTGATTATATTGAGAAATATCAATGTAGCCTCATGTTCTGGCTTGCAGTGGCAGTCAGCGACCCATCTCACTGACACTTACCTTGTTAACATTTTGATCCGATGGCAAATTTGTCATTTTTCATGGTAACAAGTATAAGTTTGTACAAGGATTACAGAAACATGGGGAAGATAAAGGTTCCCTTTCTTAGTTTTTCCCAGTGTGGTGTAATCAGTAATCTTCCCAGAAAATGAAATACTTTGTGAAAAAGCTTATCCACTGGAAAATGTGCCAGTGTTAGAAAGCTCAGATTTCTCATCATTTGAGGACTGAATGAGTTCTCTTTGCTGCCATTACTGACACTTTGATTAACACACCAAATCAAAATGAAATGATAATATAGAATGAAAAGATTTATAGTCAGACTTCCTCTCCTTGATTGTAGTGGAGAACACAAAGGTCTTGCAAGTAAAAGTGAAAGCATATCTCTGTGAACAACAGAGTACAAAATAACTGCAAACACAATGTTGCACATTTCTCCTACTCCTCATAGTGAAAGCTTGCTCTCAAGCTTGCTGTCCGCTCTGCAGCTCTCCTATTCCAAAGTGCAGGCATGAAAACTGTGCTCAAAGCACAAGTGGGCTACACAGAAGGGAATTACAAACCCTCATGTAACAGAGTCATTTCAACATTCCAGTGGCTCTTCTGCACAACCCACAAGCATGTAGGAAAGGGAGCAACAAAAAAAATGGGGTGTTGCCACTTTGGACAATACAGCTGTTCACCATCTCTGTGTATGGAGTTCCATAAGGGCTTATCTGTGCAAGGGATGTGTAAGGCAGCACTGATACAAAACCACAGAATCATAGAATCAGATATGATTCTATGATTCAGATATGAATCATAGAATCATATTCAGATATGGCCTCAGTGCCATATCTACACGTCCAGGGATGTTGACTCCACCATTACCCTGGGCAGCCTGTCCCAATGTTTGACAACCCTTTTTGTGAAGATATTTTCCTGATGCACAATCTAAAACATCCTTGACGGAAGATTTGTGCATGACTCAAGCTTCAGGTCAGGACCAAACAAGACCAAATCCAACAGAAATAGCCCTCGTTCTAGGACTCACATGAAAGTTGGTTGCCTTCATTCAATTATTTGCCTTCATTCAATTATTCTCTTTCAGTTTCATCCAGTGAAACCTTCTTGGCTGCATTATTACAAATATCAGTGAGCCACAAATAGCAAGTGACAAATGCAATCTCTCAGTTAACACAATGGAAAAAACAAGGGGCTGAACAAACTGTTCTTCATTTTAACCTGATAGATTAAAAAAATAGAGACTAGATAGATCTATAGCACACTTAGACTTGAGTTTTACTGAAGTACTGCAACTTTTCATTCTCATCTTTACCTAAATGACTGGGGAGATCTGATCCTTGGCTGGGTTTGGCTTTATCTTGTTGCTGCTTTTCTGACTTTATAGTACATTGTAAATGTTTTGAACATATTAGAAAGACTGAAATAGTACTCAGAGAATGCACAGGGAAAACTGCTTCAGTTGTGTCACTTTGGTCATAACAGTACAGCTTTGAATAGTTTTATTCTTCTAATGTTATGCGTAGCAATGAGAGAGTTCAGGCACCAGAAAAATCGAGCAGCAAGTCTTAGTGCTCTGCAGCAATTTGAGGAAGCACGATGTCATCTACTAGAAGGTCTAATTGCTATGATTAATATTTAGCGTAGGGAAGTGCACAAGTTACATTTTACCTGCTGAATTGAATGAATTACTTGATTTTTGATTTTCTTTTATTTTTAACATCCTCTTGAATAGCAGAAAATGTATGAGTACACATTTGCTGTAGCTGTATCTCTTCTGCAAAAGGATCTGCCTCTTAAAAAGTCGCTCTTCAGATGCCTGAACCAGGAGAGCAGGCGGGCAGCAGCACATTTGCTGCTTGCTGAAGTGTGAGCTGGGCATCTGTAATGGGGGGCACATTTAGGTGCACCAAATGTGCAGCTGCACCGGACAGCAGAGATCAGACAGATGCAGGAGTGGGGGTGATAAGATGAAGGGACACAGGAGGGAGTTCTGGGAGGTGACAAGGCTTCCTTCCTGAAACCAGGCATGGCAGGGCATCCCACTAATGTACCAAGGCCTGATGGCGCAATCTGCCTTTTTAATATTCCTGGACCAAAAATACAACTGCTTGATAATTCTGGTCACTGAATAAGTGATTCTTTTCACTGAAAACGAAGGGAATTAATTAAAAAGGAAGAAAAAGACTTGATTTCCAGCAGGTATCACTGAAGGAAGTTGGGGAAAATGTTTTCTGGGAGAAGAATTAATAGCGAAACAGGTACAGTGAGAATAGGCAGTGAAGTAAGTTTAAGAGAGCATGTTGCCGAGATATTACTGCACTTTGTCTTTAAGATTGCACAGAGAGCTGACGCATTTCTCTAGGTCTTGGTGACATTCATATAAAAAAAGTTTCCTGAATCATCAGCTTGAAATTTCGGACAATGGCTTCTGATAAAGGGATGTTGGAAATCTTTACCTTCTGAAATGGGTGACTCATTTGCTGTTATCTCTGTTGAACAGCTGAGATCTTCCATTTAGGAAGAGAGATGAAAAATTATCATCTTCTGAATGTAGCATATTGCTTCCGATTCCAGGGAGGAGAGGGGAATTAATGTTGAGGATGGTTTTGCAGTAATTAGTTTCAGATGCGAGGGGCTGAGAGTAAATCCCAGCAAGCAGCAAGCAGGGGATTCACCAGCAGAGCAGCTGAAGGGTGGTAGTTGTTCTTTAGGATGTGCAATCAGTGTTGTTCACCAGTGTTTTGCTCCTTAATAATTAGATCAAGATTAAAAATAATAATAAAAAAGAGCAGATTATTGCTGGGATTCCATTTATGGATATATCAGGAGTTAATGTTAAACTCTGAAGGTGGTTAGCACTTTTGACTGAGTTAGCATATGGGGGAGTTTAGTGCCTGATCATGGGAATGCAGACCACCAGCTTCTGTTCAGTGCATTGGGAGCTGAAGACATCTGTGCTCACACAGTCTCTTTGGAGTCCAGTCTCATTCCTATATAAACCAGTGTGAAGATATATTTTGCTTGGTTGGCATTAAACTGGGCTCTTGAGTTAAAAATCCCCCGGGGAGTACATATGACATAGCTGAACCCTCTCTTTCCTCTTTATCTAAGTGATGGACCTCCTCCCCTTAGGCTGTTGCCATCTCTCTTTTGCTGTCATTAATACAGAAGAATTTCCTGGCCCTGAATCTTGACCCTCTTGTGCACCCTGTTTTATCAGACCGTAGGGTTTGCTAGTTCTTGGCAGAAGAGTGTATTATCAGACTGTGTGTTACATGCTGGCAAATTGCACCCTCTGTCTTTCTTATGAGTTTTGTTCAGTCATTTAGGTTTTATATGTATCTAAGATATATTTTCTTTAAAGTCCTCCCAATTTGTTTGGGTTTGAAAGGAATGAACAAACAAGCTTGCCCTCAAATTTCTGTGAGGGCAAGCTTTCAGGTAATCAAAGGCTTAGATGGTAAAATTTAGCTGCAACTGCTTTTCATTTCTCTACCATAAAAACCAAACACACACGCATCCAAAAATTCCAACCCAAACCAAAATCCAGCACTCTCCACCCACTAGGAAACAAGGTGCTGTTTAGTGAACATCTGTAATGTCTGATGGCTTTGGGTAACTGGTTGCTAGTGGGCTCGAAAACTTGCAGGCTTACAATGTGGGCTTGCTCCTGTGATGCTCCAAAATAGGAGTTACATTGAATAGCAGTTTTGATATGCTTAAAACTAGGCGGCAGTACCTTGCACCTAGGGAAGCAGAGATCAAAATCTCATAGACTTTGATAACCAGTGAAAAAGCTCCTTACTAGAACCTCTGCACCTGCGAAGATTTTTCTCTAGATTGAGCACAGCTCTTTGAAGCAATATGGTTGAATGCCTTGCATTTTGTCAATTCAGACCCATGTTTGCGGTGCTGGTGTTTCTCCTCACCCTCCCACCCTGGGGGTGTGCACATTAGAGAGAACTGGGGGTTCTAGCAGGGTAGACCCTTTGGGTTTGTTGAGCAAGGTCAGAAGATCAGTCAAGAACCGGTTCTTGACTTCAGGTTTCAGGCAGTTTGCTGGAGTTCTGACTGGTAGGACATCCTCCCTGCTTTGGCTACTGAAGCCATTATTCACAGTAAAGGCTGGTTTTATCCTAATCATCAGTATACTATAAATGCTATGACTTCCTTTTCAATTTAGTTGTTTTACCAGGAATTAAAAGGTAAAGGTTATTTCAGTACAAAGCTGTAAGTTGCTAGATCTCTGATTTCTCCTCCTTTACACATCCTCAGCCTTATTCATAGATAACTGACAAGGACACAGCGGCAAGTGTGAAAACAGTTCATCTTGCAGCAGTAAATGTAAAGCACCATCAAAACAATGTTTTTGTATGTGTTTTTTTGTATTTCTGGCATCCAGTATCAGTAGGGAGGTTGTTGTCTGAAGCAGAAAAATCCTGAACAGGGTATCTGAAAGCCAGGCTCTTACTCAGATGAGTCAGAAGAGCACTGAACTCAAATGAGTTCATAGGCAAATACTGAGTTTTGCTCAATGCAGGCTTGGCAGCCTACTTAGAGCAGATCACTGGCCTTTGCAAATGGACATGTCCTGTATCTCTCATAGCCATGATATTATTATTTAATGGATTTGAGGTTGCTGTGGCAGAGAAGTCCATACATTGACTTCTTGCTAATAGTGCTTAACATCCCTATGAAACTCAGTTGTGTTTCTTCATTTCTTCATTATGGGAATATTACAGTCATGGCACTGCTGAAATGAAGATGTAATGCATTCCCTCCGCTGCCTCGTTTTCTACTCCAAAGAAAACCTTCACATGGGAAAGATGGACTTTGTTGTGGGCATGAGATATGTAACTTGGCCAGGATTCACAAAGAAACTAAAATGGTTTTGTGGAATTACTTTTGTGCTCAATACTTCTTTTTTGCTTTGTGGTGAGCTGGCAACTCCGTAGCACGAGCTGAGTGGTTGCCATGTCTATGTGGTATTATTTGTCTGCAAATGCCAGATTGTCTTGTCAGGAAATCAAACCCCCACAATGCACTTTCCTTGCCAAGAATTATGTAAAGTTCTTTTCGCTTTGTTTTAGTATTTATTTATTTCAGTATATGAGTTCTACTACTATCTTTGTTTTGCCAGCATCTCTTGCTTCCATTTCTATTCTGCCAGGATCATCCTGACTTTGTTTTGCCAAGAATAACATATCTCACTTCTGCCAGGAACCCAAGAGCACTTCTTTCTTGCAGAGTTGCCATCTATGGGTCTTTTACCTCAGATAGGGAATGTTGGTGAATCTCAGGTGCTCAGTGCAAAGGCTGTCTGTAAGTGCCACAGAGAACACCCACATTGCAGGTAAAACTTCAGGCTGGTTTGGACAGCAATGTAAGCATGCATTTGTTTAATGTGGAAATACAATTTGTTCCATTGGAAAGTATTTATTTGCCTTGCTTTGTTCCACTGAGACTTTTATTAGGTATTTGGTGCTTTTTTCTTTGGTGCAATGCTCTTTGGTTAGCATCTGAGTGGACTGCAGAGATAAGTAAATCTTTCCTTGCCACCAGTTTTCAAATATTTACCACTAGAAGGTAGCACTTCATATTAAAAAATGGTGTTGGCTTTTCATATTGGAGCATGTTGAATTGAAAGGATGTGTAGTGCGTAGTATAGAAAGTAAGGGGTTAAGACAGTGATGTTCACTTTTGCTGTAATTTCGGGAGTGGCTGCCTGCATACCAAAAAGGATTTTAAATACACTGGACTGGATGAACTGATGGGAGCAGTTTGTCAGGATGATGGACTTACAAATACACGAGGTATTTTCTGTCTTTTAATGTATAAGGCTGTGTAATGCAGCATGGGCTTTCCCACCTCAGGGACACGTGTCATGGAGCTTGGCATTGCTCGGCATGGCTGCTTTTCCAGGCCAGCCCTACTGGAAGAATGTGATTTGCTATGAAAAATGTGTGGATGGGGCTTGACTTTGCGCCACCAGGCAGATTCGCAAATTGCTTAGTCTGCCTCCTGTTGCTTTATCCCAGCCAGCAACATTGAAGCCTTTATGATTTTGCAGGTCTTCATTAAAAATAGCTGTTTCTGTGTTTGATTACTGAGCCCATCTGGGGAGAAATGAGCCTTTCATCTGTGTATTATGAGTCCATATCTAAGCACTTTGATTCCATAACACACTAAAACCAGACAGACTTGCTGTTCAATTACATTTCCAGCTCATCTCTCAGTTCTCTATGAGCCCTGTCCACAGCACATAATGGTTGGGGTTAGGACATTCTTTTTTGTTGTTGTTTTTAATTGCTCTTTTACTGCTAAATGCAATTTTGTAATTAGTTCCATTACTCCAGGGTTTTATTTTAAAGTAATCTAACTTTGAAGTTATTCTCCATATGCTGCTCTTAACATTTGCCTATTATTTGGAATAATTTCATTAATTTATCACCACTGTTTAGATATGCATTGTTTTTATAACAGTGGCAACTGAGTTAAAACAGACTTGTTGGGCTAAAGGCAAAGTTTGCTTCACTAAATCAAGCAGCTTTCTTTTCCCTCTCTGTTACTATATATTTACTCAGTTTTTTTCCTGTGTGCGCTATTAAAAATGGCAAATATTCTGGTAAATGAATTGAAATTCTTTTGATTATAGAGTAAAAGTAATGGATAATGCTGAGATTTTAGGTTTTTCCAGTCTAATTCTAAATTATTCCTCAATATTTCAGCACCTAATTACTTTTTCACCTAAGTTTAGCTGTAATATTTGGTGGTGGCAGTAGTGAGGAGAGTAGAAGTGATGATAGCTCATATTTCTAGTTGGTGCCTGGTCTATTTGTTTTCTGAGTCTAAAGTCAAATGGCGGGGTAAGGATAACCCAAAAGTCAGTACAGTCTGTCCTCCTGAGCAAGAGCTTTGTAATCAGGTGCACAGGGTGAATGGAGATGTTTAATGGTGGTGCTGGTTCTCATCTTCCTGTTTTCCCACTAGTGCAGTGTACAGAGACCAAGCAAATGCATAACATGGGAGTTATGGGCAAATTGCTTTCTTAAAGGAAAATCCCCCTTGAAAATGGGCTTCTACTGTAAACAGGCTGTACTTCCATGAGTACAAATAGAGAAACACTGAAATAGTTCACTGGGTATATATTAAAGCTGTCTCTAGGGACAATAGAAGAATGTCTTCCTTCTGAATGCACATGAAAGGAACAGTCCACAGTTTATTGTTTAATAGCCCTGGCCAAACTCTTTTTAAAATGAATACATGCATATATTTCTGGGATTTGGCATGTGAAAAACCTTTGTAGTTATCTCTTTGGGTATGCTATTCTATTGACATATAACTGGTACTGAGACCAACCTTTTTTCAGTTGAACAACTTCCATTGATGGTCATGCTGGAAGAAACAGAAATCTGAGTTAAGATATGCAGCCAAGAAGTGGCTCAGGTTTTCCACTGGCTGTTAGCAGGAAAAGAGGATTTACATACCAAATGATACAGGCTATATTAATAAAGGACAACTCACATTTTGTCTAAACTAAGGTACAGTCAGGAGTTTTCTCATAGCTGATCAATTCAGTACATAGAAAATGATCCTTTAAGAAGAAATAAACTGTTTCCCTTAGATTCTACTCTTAATCACATGTAACATACAGTAAATTCATTTTGTTATAGTGTTAACAGAGATTGCAAATAGTTACTTTTCTTCCAAGATGTGGTATTTTGATGATTTCTCACGAATCACTATTTTTTAATCTTAAGCTGAAAATTGTCCAGAAATTTAACTAGGCCCAGGCTTGCACTGTGGAAAATAAAGAAGAGGATTGCAGCTCTCATAAACCCTTATCCATGAGTAATTATCTTGTTATGTTAACGTGCTTCTCCTGAATATTAAAATAATGAGGACCAGCAATCTGAGCAATACTTTGCTCAGATGTTGTAATTGGCAGGGGGTGTTAACTAATTAAATGTATTTATATTGCTGGCTGGCTAAAGAAAAGGATGAAGCACTTGTAATTGCTGAAATTTAGCAAAAGCACCTATTTACTACAAAGGATAAACATATAGATAATGGTATTCCTGATGGGCTTATAGCTGGAGACAGTAATCGAAATGCTTACTTTGGGCATTCAGCGTTGCTCAAGGGGGACTTGTATAGGGGGCTTTGACAGAGGTTGCAGGTAGGAGGGGCTCTCTCCGTTGAGCTGAGTTATTCAGCAGTGGTTATAGCTTCACACGATGCAGAATGAATCCCAAAGCCACTGGGGATTGCCGTGGGGCACAGGGAAAAGGCACAGGTCTCTCTGCAAGTCTGCAAAAGGTGAACTTGTGGTGGAATCACACTGGGAGTTAGTCAAGGCAAAAAACTGCCCCCAGCCTGTGTCTGTGTACCAGTACTGGGCTAAAACCATGCCCTGTGTGATATATTCATGGGATCTCATTCTTACCCTGGGACAGTGCACACCATATCCAGTGTTGGTGTGTGCTTCCTTCCCCTTCCCTGCAAAGAGCTGCTGCTGGTGTCTGGAAAGCTCTGTGCCAATGGCTACTTGCTCTTAATTCAAAAGTGTTTCTTTATTTCTCTGTTCCTCTTTTTTTTTTTTTTTTTTCGTTTATAGGAAAGACTTAAAAAACTCCCTGAAAAACTGGCTATTGTCTGATTTCTGAAGTAATCAATTTTGGATTCAGCCCCCTGTAAGAGTTTGACATTTCAGGGTCAGCAGAACAACTTTCTGGCAGATTGAAAAGCTGTGTTTCTGGGCCTGGGGTAGATTAGAGTACAACTGGGCCAAAGAAAATGAGGCTTTAAAGCATCTTACTTCTATTTCACTGTTACTGGAAAAAGCAGGAAAGGCCATTTGTAGGGAGCACAGATGACATAAACCATGCCTTTTTCCCTGCTTCCCTGTCTCCCCTTCTGCTTTTTTCCTTCTTTGGTGTAATCCTGAGCACGGCCATCATTTGGGCTAGAGCAGCCCAATAGAGGGTGGATCAGTCACAGCTTCTCTGCAGAATGTCCCTGGGATGGGCAGTCCTCTTGGAGGGGTGGGACATAGAAGCAGGGAAATGCATCGCCCATCCCAAGCCCTTTGCTGCCTGTTCTCCTCCTGCATCTCCCTTCAGTTCCTTCTGCTTTCCTCCCTCCTACCCCTTCAGCTGTGTTATCCTCTGGTTTTCCATTCTCCTGCCATTTCTCCTTGTTTTCACTGCCATGCCTGAGTCTACGCTCTCATGACAGCAGAGAACAAGAGCAGTCTTTTTCACAGCTAGGGGCAAGAGAGAGCCCATTAGCTGCCTCAGACAAAATTCATCTCCCCTGCTCTCTCCTTTGTTTTAGCCTCCTCATAAATGAAAATTCAGTTCACTAGAAAGGACATATGTTTACATTCGCAGAGCTGGTAGGTACATGTGTATTGGGAGCGGGTGCCAGGTCACATAGACACATGTCACTTTTATTCCAGAATCCCGTTTGGCACCTGGGAACATCTTCCTGCTGTAATGCTGTGCAGGTCATTACTATACCCTGTAATCCTCGATGAAGGTTTTCCATTTTCATTTATGCACAGTAATAAAATACACATCTCAGCATCAGGCATTAGGATTAGTACTGACAGGGCTTAAGCTGAAATTTTGTAAGGATGCACTTCCGTGTGAACAGAATAGCTAGCACATAGTGAGCAATTATGATGGCTTCATGGAGGGAAGGATTTATACTTGAACATTGTTAATATCACAGTGGCACCACCAGCATAAAAGGAATTTTATTAAACAAAAATAAAGATTGAATTAGTTTTCCATTGGAGTGCTAATCTGGTATTATTAATTTATTTTAAGCTTCTAATTTGATAACCCACCACAAGTGTGAAATGTCCTATCTAATGTCAGTCTTTATTCCTTCAGCAAAGTTGAAATTCTGCGAAGCTGTGACATGGGGTTGGCTGGCTGGGTTAAAGGCTGGGAATAGTATTTGAAGGCTGTGAAGAGAGGTGCCTGGGCAAAAGCCTGCTCTTCTTTGCTGGTGCATGCTCTCAGAGGATGTGTGAGGACTGAATGAAATGGAAAAGAAGGGAAAGTGCTTCTGGTGGCTGCTTCCATGTAGAAGATGGGTGTGACAGCCCTTGTATTCCTACCCCATGGCCAAAACGTGGGGTAGAAGTGAAGTCAACACAATAACACATAGAGCATTGTCCAGTAGGAACTACTGCCTCTTGAAAAGCACCAGCAAACTCCAGAATTCTCTCCTCCATTGCTTCATCATGGAGGAATGTGTGGCTTCACAAGAAAATACAAATTGCTATTGAAAATGAATAAAAAAGAGCAAACAAGTCCATTACATGTAGTTGTCATGGCTTAAGCTCAGTCAGCCATGCAGCCTCTCTCTCACTCCCCCTCTTTCCTCCCCCCAGCTCCTGGAGTGATGGGGAGGAGAATGGAAAGAATGTAACTCCCATGGGCTGAGATAAGAACCGTCCAGTAACTGAGGTATAACACAAACCACTGCTGCTACCACCAATAATAATAATGATAAGGGAAATAATAAGGGAAGAGAATACAACT
>JANRGW010007673.1:0-20166 GCA_024733675.1 Psilopsiagon aymara
TCATGTGAGACAGTGTCAAACGCTTTGCACAAGTCCAGGTAGATGACATCAACTGCTCTACCCCTCTCCATCAGTTCTGCAGCTCCATCATAGAAGGCCAAAAGGAAAGCAGAGGATGGATGCAAGTAAGAGTCAACTGTCAAGTCAGGAGTAGATTAAGTGGAAGATTGCACCTTGTTAAATGTAACTGTGCTGTTCAGGTTCACATTCGAATTACCAGTATGGTGACTAGTCATGTTCATGTTTGCTTTGAAATCAGACTCTAATTTATCCACCCTTGTCCTCTTTTGAGTCAGCTCATCTTGTTTAGGTGATCAGACTTCCTGCTCTACTAAAAGTCATTCTTTCTAAGCTAGTCCCTAAATTACCTTCAGTACCTCAGAAATGTATTACACTTTTGCAAAGTACTACCTTTAATTTCACCATCTTACATTTATTTGAGATTTCTGAAACAATATAGTTTTTTAATCTGCATACCCTAAAACTCACAGAATTACCCTTGCAAACAGATGCTGGAGATCACAGAACCAGCTGCAAGCCCTCAGTGGCTCGTCTGAGAAAGAGGTATTCTGAGAAAGGAATCATGCTTTGTATGGATCAGCAAATCTGAGCTATACATCTAGGAGAAGCTTAACTCGTTCCTTTGATACTGTTTTCAACTGTTATAGTAACAAGCAAATCAGATAAAGTTAACAACAAATGAAAAAGCAGGACTGGCCTTTAGCTATGTTACTGGTCCACCTGCTCAGAGACCAGCCAAGCTGTCAGTGCTCCAGATGTGCTGCATAGCTGGATATTAAAATTTAGCATCACTTTATTTCTATTTCACTAAACAGGAAAATGGTTACTGCCTGATCCTGATTATAGCAAAAAACCAGAAATGGCAGTAGAGGGGGACTGGGTCACCAGAATTTAATTTCACTGGAACAGCTGGACTTGAGCAACGTTCAGCTTGGATAGAGAAACTGTGATGGGTAGGGAGAAATAGACCTTTCCTCCCCTGTAAGTATAGATGAAGTGTTTACTGCACAGCACAGACTCCTCCCAGCAAGTATAGATGAAGTGTTTACTGCACAGCACAGACTCCTGTGGACCTAGACACTTTGGTTCAGAGAGAATTTAAAACTGAAACCACGGCTTCCCTTTTAACTGGATTTTGACCCATTTAATGGAGGCTCAGGAATGCACTGCGCTGGCAGATGGGGCAGAAACACGAGTCTGAGTCCTGTGTTGGGCTGACTACCGACTTCATCAATCCAGCTTTAAAAATGCATCTCATTGTTGAGACTGGTTATCTACTAGGGCAAAATGTAGCAGTATTTCTAGAGTCATAGAATAGTTTGGGTTGGAAGGGACATTTAAAGCTCACCTAGTTCCAGCCATCTGCCATGGGCAGGGACACCTCCCACTAGATCAGGTTGCTCCAAGTCCTGTCCAATCTGGCCTTGAACACTGCCAGGGATGGGGCAGCCACAGCTGCTCTGGGCAACCTGTGCCAGTGCCTCAGCACCCTCACCATAAAAAGCATTCTTTCTTCTATCTAATCTACTTGATAACTGACTTTGGTGGTAGACATTAGTCATGTTCATGAGACTGAAAGTGTGGGTAGTATGATGACAACTTTGGTGTCCACACAAGGCTGAGCAGCTGCACTGTCTCCTTGTGCACTATTTGTGCACTTTTGCCCTGTGCTACCACACACTGCATTTAGAGTGGTCACTGCTAAAGCTGAAGCTATTGTGCTTCGGGCGATCAGAACACACAGTGAAAACAGTGATAACTGGTCCATCCCCATCCAAGGAGAAAGGCTTCTGTTCTTCCTGAAAACTTGCAGCTGACAAACAGGTTTAGTTCCCTGCAAGCTGAGAAGGAGCTGGGCATGACTTCAAATGAAGGAACTGAACTGCTGGATGCTGTGCTACACAGGAGGACCTCAAGTGAAGGAACTGAGCCACTGATCCCTGTGCCAATGTGGAATGTGTGGAATGACCTGGAAGAAGTGGCAAGTAATCTCTGTGGTGACTCCCAGCTGTACAGTACAGAGGCACCCATCTGCCAAGTGCTTGTCTAGAGAGATCTGTAGGCTGCTGGGGGCTCAAATTAGAGATGCCAAGGAAAGACTACCAAGGCTTGTCTACACATCCCACTATTACCCCCTGCTGCCCTTTCATGTGGGCACCAATGATACTGAGGATGAGGGAACTATCAAACAGGATTTCGGCTCTGGGGATGGTGGTCAAGAGTCTGGGGGGTGAGGTAGCTTTTTCCTTGATCCTTCAGTTAAGGTAATTGACAAGAAGAAGAGTAGACAGATTCACCAAGTAAACAACTGGCTGTGTTGCTGGTGTTGGCAACAGGGTTTTGTTTCTAGAACCATGGGAACTTGTTTGAAGATCAACAGCTGACTGGGAGAGACAGGATCCACCTCACCCAACAGGGCACATGCATCTTTGCCAACAGATTGGCCAGCTGATAAGGAGAGATTTAAACTAAGAAAGGTGAGGAAGAGGAGAGTTATAGACACCACACACATGGCAACACAAGGCTTGAGTGGGGATACCTCCAGCAAGTGCATGTGGCCAAGGAAGTGTCTACAGGACCTGTATATGGGGTATCCTCTTGCACCCCTCCTGGGAAACTGACACACCTGAATACCTCTCTGAACTTCATGTATACCAATGCATGGAGTATGAGAAACAGGAAGAATTAAGAGATCTACATGCAGTCACTATGCTTTGATCTCACTGCAATTACAGAGATGTGGTAGGATAGTTCACATGACTGGAATGATGTCATGAATGGTTATACACTTGTTAGGAAAGACCTGACAGGAAGGCGAGGTGATAGAGTTGACCTTCATGTGAGAACATCTGGAACATCTGGAGCTCTAGGCTGCTGGAATGTTTAAGAGTGTGGAGCATCTCTCATGAGGGAGCTGGGTCTGTTCAGCCTAGTGAAGGCTCTGGGGTATCTGATCAATGTATACGTGTATCTGAAGGGAGGGTGTCAAGATTATGGGGCCAGACTCTCTTCAGGGCTCCCAGGTGATAGGACAAGAGGCAACAGGCATAAAGTAAAACACAGGAAGTTCCATCTGAACATGAGGAAGAACTTCACTGTGAGGTGGCTGAGCACGGGAATAGGTTGCCCAGAGAGGTTGTGTAGTCTCCTTCCCTGTAGATACTCAAGAGCCGTCTGGATGCAATCCTGAGCAGTGTGGTCTAGGTGACTCTGCTTGAGCAGGGAGGTTGGACTAGATGATCCCTGATGGTACCTTCCAACCTCAACCATTTTATGATTCTGTGATAATTACCAGCAGGAGGGTAGCCAGACAACGTGCCAAAGAAAGGTGGAAATACAGAATAGAAAATTTATTTTAGGAAGGCTCCTGGAAAGAAAAGTATTTTCTTTATATACACAAAATAGAAGAGGTTTTTAACAAAGCACAGATTCCTTTTTCTGAAAGAAGTAGCCAAAGAAGTGCCTGAAAGCAAGTGCCTGAAACAAGACTGTAGCTTTTAAGACAACATCAACTGACATGATTGTTGCTCTGACTGCACGCCAAAGTGCTCCTGTCACACTTGTAGAGGTGTGTGTCAATGCACTGCCCTATACTGACTTTAATCCTAATGCAGTCCACAGCTGGGTCAATTTTCTTGTGAAACTAAAAGAAATGAAACTAGAAACGAATTTCACAAGTTTTAAGGCATGAGCTGTATTACTTGCCATTGCTTTGCATTTTGTAAATAGAGTCCCCATGGAAAGATTTTTGCGGTAAATTAAAATGCTCTTTATCAGCACTTAGCTTAGATATCTGATATTTCAGTAACCTCAACGCAGGCAGACATGGGCACACAGGGAGTCTTGGACTTGCAGGAAAACATCCACAGGGGTGATGCCTGTGCACAGTGGCTTCTCCTAGTGCCTCATTGATGAGCAATCAAGAATCCTTCCCTTAAGCAGCCAAAGTGGTGGCTGCTTATCTCGTCTCCCAGATGGACTGAGCAAGGAATGACACCAGAACAAATTCACAGGTAGGTTTTGAAGCCAACATGGGGGCTTCAGCTTACATTTCAACACACTCCATAACATCTTCATGTGGTTTTCATGCAAACCATAGGAGAATCTTTACACACAGGAAAAGCATAGGAAAAGTGGTGCAAAAATGTACCCAACACAATTGGTTCATGTCAAAATCTCATCTTGTGCAGGGTTTACCATGATAGTCTCTGTCCTAGAAACCACAAACACATAAATGCGGGAGATTATGTTGTTCTCTAGTTATGACAAAAGAGATTGACAAAGAAAGATTTAATTGTAAACTACATTTCCATAATGGAACAGAGGATATTTTCAAGAAAAAGGGTGGTTGTTTTTTTTTTTTTTTTTAATTTTTGCAATGATATCACCAGGGAAAGGAATTATTTCCTTGGAAATTATGGAAAAACCCCACTTGATTTGCAAAAACAAGAATATCCTCCTGTCAGGTGAATGCCATTCTTGACTTACTCCGCTGCTTACTGCCGATTCCTTTCCTTCTTACAAGATGTCAAGAATTAATGAGACAGAAGTAGAAATAAGGGAGAAGATAAAAGCCTAAACCACCCTTTATATTTTATAGGTTTACAGTTTCCAGGTGTAATTTTAAATATCAATATGAGGACAGAGATTATTTAAACCTCTCAACTATCACAATCACAGGCTTGAAAAAATTTTGAAGGCCTGAGAGATATAGATAAAGCTTCATGCTGCTAAACCACAGGGCAGACTGGCTATAACCTAGGGCCATGTTTAGAGTAAAGCAATTAAGACACAACTGAAATTCTCCTTCATAGTGACGCTGAAAACAAAGTGTATGTGTGATATGAACACACATCACGCTGTCTGCAGCTCTGCATGACATATTTTTGAATGAAATAAATTATTAAAAAATTAATGTACCTTCATTACTTATTCTTCAGCTGCTCTGCATCCCTTCTTGTAATTAAGAGCATTGGCTAGACTAAACACTGTGATTAAAACAGTGCACCAACTGTGCTTCTAAAGAATATGTAATTTTTTGCAGTGCTGATTCTTTTTTATTCAGTAGTGACACTTAAGGGATATTATGTCAGTACTGAATAAACTTCTTACAGTTCCTTTTCCAGCACACCTTTTTAACTTTAATTGCAAACAACAATATCCTATTTGAGACCCTGAATATATTAATCAGAATAGATTTTTGGCACACCCTTTGTATAAAGAAATGCTGAAGTTAAGTGTTTTTTAACATTCTTGAATGACAGTGCTATTGATGAAACAAAGCTTGTAAGGCAAACACAGGCAACTCTGTGCCTCTGTGCTTAACAGGTTAACTTCCAACTTAAGTCATGCACAGTGTACAAAACAGGTCTCTGAAAAAAAATGCACTTACCTGGTATGTAAACAGCACTTCACTTGGTGATTTACCCAGTTTTCCGTTGATGTTAACTTCAATTTGACCTTGTTTTGGTTCATTCATTGGTCCAACTTGACATACAATCCTAGGGAGAAAGAATGCAAGTTTATCTCCTAGAAGCAACAGCTGCAATACCAATGCAATGTATGTGACCTACCACGCATACCGCCAGAAAAGCACTAACTGTGTCTTATCCTACACAATGTACTTGAATGCTGCCTCACATTCCCAGCAGAAACACCCAAGAATAGTTTACTATTCTATCTAAAGGTAGGTAAAATTGAAACCTGAGCACTGTATACAACAGCTATTTTAGCAGTGTGTTTGTAGAGATCCCTTCTACAGAAGATTCCAATTCAGCCCACAAGTCAGAGAACTGCTCCAACCCTACACAAGGGTTCTACTGGACCTTGTGATACTAAAAACCACAAACAACTCCCTTGCCATAAGACTCAGACTGCAGCTATCTCAGAACTTTGTGTGACTTAACTGCTGATACTTTTGATGTGCATCCTGCTATCTTTCATCTTTAAACTACTGTATTTTCATACTTAAGATCAAATTCCCTTTATAATTACTGTTCTCTGGGAATAAAACCACAGGTAACCCCCACAAAATCAGAGGTCAAGGACCACTGGCCAAGAAAACACTGCCTTAACTAACATTGTTGCAGAATGATAGCTAGGATGTTTACATTTTTATTTCAAACAGGTAATCCACAGAATACAAGCATGAAAATGCAGTAAAGATTCGGCATACTTGAAAACTGGGACTAATGCTTAATGGAGAGCTGATAGTACAGTTAGATAAGGAGGTATACAATGTTTGCTGCCTGCACAGGCAGTTTCATATAGGACACACCATGAGGATCACTGCTCATTTCCGTTGCTATTTCCTTGCAGGTTTATTGCTGGTTTTCTGTAAGCAGTGCACAGCTACTTAAAAGGAAAACTCAAATAGAAAAAACAAAACAAAACAAACCCACCAAAACCCCTAAATTACTGGGTATAATGTACTTAAATCAGGACTTATAATAAACGGATTGTAAAGTCCCTCTGCAGATCACTCCAGACTTTTCTGTCTGGGTGCTGGCAAATGGACAAAATTCTTTTCATTCTTGCATGTCCTGGCATGTGTACAGCTGCCTGAGTCTGTTCCTCATCATCCTTCTACTGTATTCTTGGAAGTTGTATCTTCTTGTCAGGCAGAAACAGGAAATGGTGCCTTTGGAGGAATTTTTACCATATGTCAAGCTAGGGAAAACAGTCGGGGGCCAGGGCTGGGAGGTGTGTGTGGGAAACACTGTATCATGGCTAGCAGAAATTTTAGTTGAGAAAAGTTCCCTCCCCTCCCTAGCATTGACACTGCTCCCTTCCCCCACATTACAAATGGAAAATTACAAAGAATGAGAACATGACTTCTTGGAGGCCAACGATTAAATCATCGCAGAGCCAGAAAGCAGCCTTAAGTGCCTTAAATCTCGCTGCTTTCCTGCCCCTGGGAGCAACTGTCTCCTAAAAATGACTAGCTTTTTACTGCAGAAGGATCAGGGAGTAAGACTAGGCACTTATTAATTTTGCTTAAAATTCAATTAAATACAAGAAAGTAATCATAAAACAAAAGAATGTAGGAAGATAAAGAAAGAAAATTGTAGATACCTATTTGGAGATTTTGAGTAAGCTCTTTTTCAAGGCTTCCTTCCCTAATGGAGAACATCCTTCAAATCCTCCTAATTTGTTGATAAATGACATTATGCAAGTTGCATTTGTTCACACCCATTACCACTCTGGCAGAGCTCAGGAAACCAGTAATGTTGCTATGATACAAGGAACCAGTCATTTCACTTCTGGCTCCTTTCCATGTATTTAAAAATATCAAAAAGCTTTAGAAAAAGCCAAGAGGCTGGGGAAATTCTTGTAAGGCTATGCTGCAATTCAATGCAGCTTTTACAAAGACTGAAAATAGGGAATGGGAAAAGATGACTGTATAAAAGTTGGGAATTTTGTAGATGGTGATGTACATGTAAACACACAAGTGACAGCAATGGATTTGGGAAGCAGTAAGAGATAAACAGCTATATACACATTCTTAGGTCCTAGGAGCCTGGGAAGCTTCTAAATGCCCGATCCATAAACTGACTAAAGCTACACATTTTTCAAGAACTAAAAAAACCACTTAGGTATCTTTAAAATCCCCTTCGAAACATGCCACAGAAGTAGCAAAAAAGTTACTGGAGTACACTTCAACTGGAGAGAAAGAAAGACAAGGTTTCAATTAAAGCTGCAAATATCAAATGCGAATGAAAGATCACACTGCTCAAAATACGCTATTACTCTAAATATTACTACTGAACCTTCATGCTAGGTTTTTTATTAGCTAATATCAAAAGGATATTTCCCTCTTGAAATTAGATGCTCAATCTGTAGGAAACACCTAGAAGAATTTAGGCACTTTGTTTTAATTTTTGGCACTGCTTGAGAGTGTGACAGGTTACCTGCAAAGCATCTACCAACCTGCTTAGGCTATCCAACATCCATGGGCTTGTGTCTCTGGGATGAAAGCCACCTAAAGCTAAAGCTATACCTATACCTATACCTATACCTATACCTATACCTATACCTAAAGCCAGGCTCTTCCCCTGCCCACAGGAAAGAAGCTTTGTGGCTAGACTAAACCATAAACATTTAAACTTCCTCTTGCTTTGCCTACTTTCCCATAAATCTTGCATGCTTGGTTGCACTGTAGTTCAAATTTACCAAAGATTTTAGCGACTAGGTGTACACCTACAATGTCTTTCATTTAAAAACAAGTAAATAGTCTTGAGATCTCTGCAGTTATAGTTTATGAAAGCTTTTCAAATAAGGGAAAAAATTCAATCTATCAGAAGCAGGATTGCAGTACACTATTGTAAATTTGTTGCTGTATTAGCAATTTTAAATAAAGATTCAAATGTCACTATGAAATATTGCAGGTACATCACACTAGTTCTTTCTTCTATTGATAACCTTTTATAATCACAGGAAGATCATCATCTTCTGCAAATGCAGAGATATTCCTTTTTTCTTCTAAAATCTTATGAAAAGTATCCAGCAATTACCTTGTGGAGACAGAGTAGAACTCCTCTTTGAAAACACATTCTTCGTCTGCCACTGTTATATGTTTTACATCTTCTGCTGTTATTCCCAAATTAGATCCCATTATGGTCAAAAAAATTTTACCATTTAGTGGTCCTGTTTTAGGTTCAATCTGTGTTTGCACGAGAAAATGTTAAAAAAAAGCAAAATTAAATACTTCACTGACCATGTCGCTCTTCCATATTATGTAAAGCTACTTTAACTTACACACGTTTCAAAAGACGTTTCTTGTAGGACCCATAAAACCCATGCTATTTAACTTGTTAGTTAATCATCTATTAGCTTAGAACCAGTATCATCAACTACAGATTTTGTCTCCTGTGGCACACTGTTACATACAAAACTCTTCCTTGGTGTTTACTCTAAGTTTGCATTCTCCAGTAATACACTGTGATTTTGAAAAGCAAATGGATCAAGCTACACTCACATCAGAACAGTGTAGCTTCCTAACACACAGTGCTGCCACACACAATGTCTTCAAAGGTTCCTCTAGTACCTTGATCTTCCTTATTGCACCAAATAGTAGGGTGCTGCACTACATGGGCTGATGCTAATTAGTTAACTTGCAAATAAAATGAGGGCTGAGAAAATCCTGCAGTTGCAGTGGACTCCTCAGGTTGAAATATGACCCAAAAAGGCACTTGAATTCTGAATATTTGCTGGGAGACTCACCTGTTTCCTATGTAATATTTGCAGTGCCGCCAGCAAGACCTTTTCAGGTCTTCAGCTTTGGAGGGTTGCAAGTTTACCATTAAGGATGGTATCAGGAAGGATGCAGAGTCCCTTATGCAGTAATTGGAAGCCAAACAAATGCAGCCACTGAAAGTCTGGATTTAAATGTCTGCTCCATCAAAATCTGAGCTTCTTAGATCTAAGCAAGTCTGAGCACAGTGGCATGGTTGCTGCTGCCCAGCCCAGCTCCAGAATCACTTCCTCTGTTTTCCCACTGGTTCAGTTTCCTGAAACTTCTGCCTGCTGGCCATCCCTTTGCACTCAACCATAAATGAACTAGCTGAAAAATGACTCAATGGCTTGCATGAGTTTCCAAATATTTTGTTCAAATCTGAGGCTAACGAAAGCTTTGAAAGAAATAATATTTTAGTATTTAATCCACAATCATGTACAAACAGTACCCCAGGTGAAAACACTTGCATTTTTTCTTTATTTTCCTTTTCCTTCCCATTCAAATAATCTATATCTGAGCACAGGTATCACACAAGTATTTTTCTCAACACTTCCCGTTGCGAGTTTAGGGTGTTTAACTGCCTTGACAGACTTCAACTGTGTACCTACCATTTCTCCTTAGACACATCATCACAGCCAACCTCCCCCAGCATTCTGCTGGTCATCCTGTAGCGAGGCTGCACCCCCAACTGCACAGCCTCAGGAGATTCAGCGTCTCTATCAGTTTGAGCCACTGGTTTCAGAACTAAACAGTTCCTATAGAATGAAACATTCCTGTTATGATTCTCAACCTCTTCCATACTCAGCGTCTGTGATAGCCTGGGGTATGTTCTCATCAGTGTGTCTGAAGTTCAAAGTACTGATACTACTGTCGCAGCAACTTAGATTTATTCAGTGGAAGCACATGTCATCTTTTACTTGACAATTATGCCCAGGAAAACAGCCTTTACATGTTGCTGGGAAGTACAAGGATTTATTACTTCCTCCTTAGGCTACTGGTTCACAAATGTGGACAACACTCTTCCCTCACCCTGAGTGAATGCTCCAATTACACAGTAAGTCAGGGGTGCTCATTTGGTCTCTCTGACTCCTTACACTCAACTTCTACAGCCTTGGATTTGATTCTGGTGTGGACTGGAAAAAATCACTGACACCTGGAAAACACTTTACGAGCCAGAAACAACCTGCTCCCTTATTAAACACTATTTAAAAGTCTAGTTTGAAGCCTGTTAATGAGCCTGCTAAGTGCTTGTAGTTCCAGGAGCAGTAAACCTCTCTTTTACACTTATTTCAGGTAGAAAGAACTCCAGGAGATAAAAAAAATCCAAGCTGATTCCCAAGAATCAAGTGCCATGTTTAAGCTCACACTGCTAGGCTGGCTTCCGGCACACTGCGGACAAGGCTTGAAAAACAAGGAGTCTCAAAGACTCCATTCAGTCTCTTGTTTTGAGTCTTTACAAATCTCTCTCACACATCACTACTGGCATTATTCCCTTACAGCTATTGCAGAAGCTTACTTAACACCCTAAGAAAAAAGACCTGCCTTTCAGTATGAGCCTGCTTGGAAGCTTTCTTCTGAAAAATAATACAATGGTAGGGAGAAAAAAAAGCAATCTTACGCGAGTGATTTCTGGATGAGGACATGTGTTGGTGGGAGGAGCGTGACAGAGTTTTTCATACACACATTTGCTGGGCTTGCCATCTTCTTCACACCAGACACACTTATAGTCACGATGGGCCGCGAGGCATAAGCTGCAGTCGCTTCGTCCATAAGAGCAGTTGTACAGAGTCACTGAAATATGAGCAGTAAATGCACTTAAGACATTTTCCTCTGGTTTAAGGATGTTCAATGTATTACATGAAGGAAAACTAATCTTATGTACAAAGTTCAGTGGAGCTGTGTGAAGAATATGCACACTCTGTACTTAACCCATGAATGATGCTGAGCAAAAACTGTATTTTTCCCTGTATGGAAAAGCCTGAAATCTATCTATGTGCAGAGTATGAATAAACTATCAAGTGAAACCCAAATGCATTTTTGTCACTCAGGCATTGTCAAAACATTTAAGTGCAAAGTCCTTTATTTGACTATCCTCAATGAAACTGCCTATACAACTGTTCAAAGACTGGTTCAAACAAACAGGTCCTCCAGGCGTACCAGGAGTCAGATGTGGAAGGGTACAAACTCTGCACGGGTGTCAATAGGGACAAACATCAGCTGGCATGGGACCTCTGCCAGTTACTTATTTAAAGGAAAAGAGCTGCCTTTGTGGGCCGTTTCCAGGATATTTGGGCTTTTCCAAAATCATTGCTAAAGCCTGAACTGAATAGAAAGTTAACACTTAATGAAGTGTTATCCTTTGTTTAAGTTAATACCTCTTCATTTCTCCATTCTTCTCTATTTTCTTCCTTTTGTTTTCCCTTTTGTCTTGAATTGCCATCCTGATGTATGCCTTATTCTTTCTGTAGCAGGGTTTAATTCTAGTTTTTTTGAGTTAATAAATCGGGCCTGACAGTCTCTCTGATGAATCATGCACCAACTGTCCCAGACACTAAGCTTGTTTTGGCCCCCATCAATCTCTAGCATGATACACAGTCATTGAACAAAATTAATCTGCCTAAATAGATGCAAAGCTGATTCAGAGCTGGGTGGCTCAGCAGCATACGGAAAGCCTGGGCTTGAAAGAAAACATTTGGAGATACACTCGAGAGCTAGCTTGGAAGAAAACCGACTGAAAAGATGCTGCCCATTTCTCTAGGGGAAGCATGCAAGTTGCGCAGATTACCCAGCGCATGAGCGCTGTGCTCCCCTGAGAAGACAAGCTGATTATTGTAAAGAGAGAAACTTCTTACGCCCTCCTTTTCTGCCTCTTCCCTTCATCCCTGCTTTTCTCCACTCTTTACTCTCCTTTTTTTTTTCTTGGTCATACAGCCTCTCCCCCTCTGCCACCAAGGCTCTGGCACTTGTTGAGTCTTCCTGTAAATCAACTTAACTTACCAGAAGAGCAGAAAACTATCCAGGTTTCCTCCTGTGCTCTTTCAAGAGTTAAATGTGTTCACAGATGGGAATGGGGAGTGCGAGACAGAGGCTCAATATCTCCCCTTGCTAGTAGTGATGAGCCGCTTTATGTGCTCATTAAGTCTCAATAAATGGTACCCTTACTGACACTGGGCTTTTTTCAAAGGAGAGTCATCCTTCGAGATGCAGGAAGCAAAATGAAGAAAACAGATGTGGGCAAAACAGATTAAGATAAATTCCTTTGAGATTACATATGGAAAAGACCATCAAAAATGCTTATTTAAAAAAGCTTTTATTCTCAGAGGAGCAGGACCCTAGGGGTGACACTGGCGAAACCACAATCCAGTTGCTAACATTTCAATGCACTTGGTATCCTCCTAGATAACAGTGGCAGCAGCAGCTTTTAAAAACTGATTCCAAGAGGCTACCATGTCAGATTTCTATTGAAATGAAGAAGTAAAATGTGAATACTGATTTTCCATTATTTTTTAACAGTGCTTATTTCCCTGCTAGGCATGAACAATATTACAGATGCACCAAACCTGGCTACAGTCTCTCTGACAATTGCATGAGAGTACGTAACCTCATAAGGACAGTTTTTCTCTAAATGCTGCATATTTTAAAGCCTCAGTGTTCAGTTTCACCACAAGTCTTTAATAGAATAATATGTTTTTATTCTTTCCCTTACACTGAATACCATGATGAAGTCTGGTTTTAACCCTTCTTACATTTAATCAGCACATCCACTTGATTTCAGATAGCTTTACCAGCACAAACTCAGCTGACACATCACTGAAGGTGTATGCAAAACAGAGGGACTTTGGCATTTGTAGCAATAAATCAGTGAGAAAGAGCATCCATTTGATTCAACTCCTATCTTGAGTTCTCAAGGAATCAATGAGTGCAAAGCAGGAGGAGCATCATTGCCTCATATAGTGAGCACATCGATACAGAAGTCACTGAGCAACAAGCATAACCCAAGCAATATTTTCAACAGTTTGTGTATTAACTCTTCACTTTGTATGTTGGTTGTGAACATAGTGCTGAGGAAAAGCCCTCGCATCTATGCTGCAAATTGCTTTTGGAGGAACCAGATTGCTTTCTTAAACCAGCACTCGGAAAGGCTGCTATTGTACAGGAACTTGAGCAGGTAACATTGATAAGCAAATCTTCCCCTTGCCTTCCTAAACCCTCATTTCCTACTCACAGTGCCCCATGACCTCCTGGCGTGGCACAGGAACATGCTTTCTGAATTACTTCATTACCTTCCATCAGCTGGACAGGGATTTTGATCCCACCCCTCAGTAAACAGTGTCAGCACTGCAACATCTTGATGTCCCTTTGCATAAATGCCAGTTGCATAAATGTAACTGATAAAGCTATGGCCTTAATGCATTAAACACCCCCTCCTTCACTGATCAGCTCATTAAACCTACCAGCAGCAAGCCACTCATTAGATTCAGACTCTTATCCATCACCTTGAGATACCAGCTGTGAAATCATTGATAAAAAGGACAAAGGATGAAAGGGATATATTGGATTTCATACTGTTCAGAACCCCTGATGGTGTGAGATATAAAAATGCTATTGTAACTTAGTATTCACTAAGTGTAAAAAGAAAGGGTTCTTTAACCTGCAGGTTCAAAGGTGCTTCTCAGCAGCAATCACATACCCAAAGCCAATTCTTTTCAAGATGTATAAAACCACGCTCTGGATTTCATATGGCAAGGAAATTTAAAAGCAGGAGAAAATTTGGATTAAAAAAATCCCTTTTACACCAAAAAGAGATATTTGCTGACAATTTTTCAATTTCCCTCTTGCAAGGGGTCTGTATTTCAATTTGAATGATAACACTTATTCAATAATTCAGCTATTTCTTTTTTTTTCAGTATTTTCCCAGTCTTGGGAAAAAGATGTTTAGAACATTTGATCAAAATTCTGCAGTTCTAAACACCACAGCCTTTGGAATGGAAATTAAGACAGCGTGAGATTGTAATACGACTTCCTTGTAACATTCATGCCAGGTCCTCTTTTAAGTGCTTTCAACACTGTACACAGAGCCATAGGGAAAATCTTCTAAAACCATATTTCTATGCTGCCAATAAGAAAGGGAATACATTTAAATATTATACAGATGGAAAAATATGGTCTGAAGATTTAATCTGCAGGGGAAATTACTTGGGGACAGTATTAGTTTTCCTGATGTTGATTCATCGCACAAGTAACAAGTGTGTTGCCTCCCAGTTCAAAGAAGCGTAAGGTAGGTCCCAGCTTCTAGGTACTGCTCTAAGGGTTTTGATGGAGTTTCCTCACCTTAGCTCAGGACTAGGCTCACAGACATAGTTGCTTCATTGTTGTACGTTGAAATAAATAAATAAATGTGTACTTACAAAGGAATTTATATTGGAGACTAAGTCTTTGTGTTATAAACCACTTAATGTACTTCTTTTTGCCATAGAAATGAATGAATAAAGTCTTGAGCTGAAAGCACACTGAATGTTTCCGAGTATCTCTGGTTGCCAGCAGACATAAAGACTGCAGAATCTGTCTGAGATGACACACGGCTGAAAGTTGAGATTTCAGGCAATGTCCCTATGAGCGACAGTGAGAAGGATCTCCTTTCTGCTGATGGAGAGTGAAAGTTCATTGGGGAAGGGAAATGGCCATTCAAAAAAAAGAAGAAATCAAACTACTTAAGTTCATTGGAACTGTGACGCTTTGCTTTTAAGACCGCCCTTCAGAGCACAGCAAACTTGCAAATCATAGAATCATAGAACAGTCTGCGTTGGAAGGAATCTTTGAAGGTCATCAAGCCCAACCCCACTTCAACAAGCAGGAACATCTTCAACTAGATTAGGTTGCTCAGAGCCACATCCAACTAGACCTTGAATGTTTCTACAAATGGAGCATCTACAACCTCTCTGGGCAACCTGTTTCTGTGTTTCATCGTGACAAGTTTCTTCCTTATATCTAGTCTAAATCTCTCCTCTTCTACTTTAAAACCATTACTGCTTGCCCTATTGCAAAAGGACCTGCTAAAAAGTTTGTCCCACATCATTCTTATAAGCCCCTTTTAAGTATTGATAGGTTTCCCTAGGTTTCCCCAGAGCCTTCTCTTCTCCAGGCTGAACATCCCCAACTCTCTCATCCTGTCTTCATATAGTAAGTGCTCCAGCCCTATGATCATCTTCATGGCCCTCCTTTGGACCTGCTCCAACAGGTCTACATCTTACTTAGGACTCCATTACTGAACACAGAACTCCAGGTGAGTTCTCGCAAGAGCAGAGTGGTCTGGCAGAATCACTTCCCTCAACCTGCTGGTCACACTTCTTTTGATGCAGCCCAGCACACATTGGCTTTATGAGCTACAAACACACACTGCCAGCTCATGTTGAGCTTCTAGTCAACCAATATCCCCAAGTCCTTCTCCTCAGAGCTGCTCTCAATACACTCTCCTCCAAGTCTGTATTTGTGCTTGGGATTGCCCTAAGCCACATCCAGAGCCTTGAACTTGGCCTTGTTGAACATCATAAGGTTGTCACTGGCCCACCTCTCCAGCCTTTCAAGGCCCCTCTGGATGGCATCCCTTCTCTCCATCTTGGTGTCATCAGCAAACTTGTTGTCAACACTGGTGTTTAATTAAGGAGTTTAGTCTTCATAACTTTTGAACTGTCAGATTTTTTTCACCCAAACCAGTAAAACCTACAATGGTAACATTCACATTAAGAAGGCATAGATTACTTACTGTAATCAACCTCCCTGTAATCCCATATTCATACTTACCCATCAGTTTGCTGTCAATCTTGACCTTATCTGTTCTTATGGATAAGTTAAGTTGTAGAGTCTCATTTGCGCTGTAGGAGAACTGAAAAAAATAACAATATATATATATATATATATATATACACCTTTATTTGGCAAGGTTAACTTTATGTGTTTTCTATGGCCCTCAATAATCAGAGCTGTGAAGGTTTCAGAAACTATCCCAAACATTATAATCTTTCTTTTTCATCTAGTCCAAATACATTTATAGAAAAATGATTTAATAAACCTAATCCTTCACAATCAGAATTGTCATGTACCAAGGGACAGCAATATCTAAATATTCACTTTTCATGAAGTTCATTTACACTTGCTATACAAGTAGCAAAGGTACTGCTCAGATTCAGTAAGCTGCTGATCCTGCTGAGTTCTGCCTTCCCACGCCATCTGGTCCCATTACTTCTGTGGATATGGCAGGCTCGCGACACATGGAGGGGAAATCTCTTGCATCTTTTACAGTGCAACCCCTCATTATTGCCAAAGCACAAGGTTCACATGCTCCAAGACATGAGCTTCTGCTCATGTTGAAAGACAGCAGCAACAACAACTGGCAGGAAGGGAAAATAGCAAAGAAAAATACAATGGCTCTATAAAGCAAATGCTTTATGCTATGTTCAAATGCTGCATAAATGCTATTAGTTTTCAAAACTACTCTGTTAGTAAGCTTGTAAGACGTAAAGGTTAAAATCAGCATAACACTTGTGATTCCAACTCTGAGCTTGGTAAATAGATTATTCACTTCAAAATACTATTTCCTTTCTCTGTAGAATAAACCAGAGTGAAAGAAACATAGCTATTGAGTAGCCAAACAACATACTGATATCATTACCATTTTTACAGATGAAAAATAGGAAAGATAATGAGTCTGAGTGTGGAGAGAGAAAGCTCTAAGATCTCAACTTTTATCCTCAATGGTTTCAACAGGTTGCATAAAAGGTGAAGAACAAAAGAGTAATGGCCCTGAATTTCTCCAGAGACAGTTCAATGAATCCATGGATTGCATAGGTAGAAAAATCAAGGAGAAAGACTGAAGTCTTTAAGGAGAGATCCTAGGAGCTCTGAGCCAAAGCAGCTGCCTTTGACTGCTACTGCCAAAGGAGAATCTCCATCAGAGGTGACTTTCTTCTCTGAGAGAAACTAATATTACCTATATATTTCTGAACACATGTGGACACTGGAACAGGACTACAAGAACAGAATACATTTGGTAGATGAATCATATTTCTGTATTTACCTCTTTACTCATGAATGAAAATATTCCTTCCTCTGATTCATCAACAGGAGCTTCAAATTCAAACTGGCTGTTTCCAACCACAAATTTTTTATCCTATGGAAGAGAAAAGTTCAGCTTAGACTTTGTGTATCATCACCAAGCATAATAAAATATCACCAGGCAATATCCTGTTCAGCACTGGAAGTAATAAGAGCAAAGGGAGAAGGCTAATCAGTTAAAGTCATCACCTAGACCAAAGCTAGTGGAACACTGAGCCAATGCAATCTGCTACTTTGCTGCACTCTTCCAAGTTTCAGTAAAGGTGGCAGCACCAAGCAGTACAAATAAAGCAGGACATATCTCGCATTCCATTTTAGGGAGCAATAGGAAAAAGCCAAGGGATGCGAATATTGGATGGCTTCACACATCAGATGTGTTATTAACAGAGCTGTGTGAGTTCTGCCTTTTAAGGTTTTCTCTGTAGGGAACCTGAGAAGAGCAGGAATGCAAGAATTGCATGGAAAACTCAAATGAGGGTCTCTCAGATCCTGCTGGCTTTGTTGGGGGGCTGGAACTAGATGATCTTAAGGTCCTTTCCAACCCTAACTATTCTATGATTCTATGATTCCCCTGCCTCACCACAACTCCAGCTGTGATTTCACAGGACAGCCTTTGATGGCAGCACCAGCTTAAGAGTATTCCTGCCTCATAGACACTTTCCTCCCCTTCTCTTCTCCCTAGGCCCTGAATCCATTCATTCCTGCCTTTAGGCTGCATACAGACCTGTGCCGCACCGAAAAAACTCTCAGCTCAGCTGTTTTGTGATTCAATTGAGAAAGACAAATCCAAACAGGAAAATCTTTGGAAGGCTAATAAGGTTATCTTGATAGTGGTACATCTGTCTCCTCTACTGTGCCAATCTTTCAAGGACTCAGAGGGAGAATGACCCTCCAAAGTTGCATGCAATATGAGTGATTAGTACTAACCTTTCCTCTCAAATGCTTGTTCTGGATGAGGCTATGCCCAAGAGAATGACAAAAGTTTGGACTTACTTTCAGAGGAAGGAGGGGCAGAAAAACAATCAACAACTTATCCTCATTTAGACTACTTCCATCCAGTGAAAGTCCTCATAAGGAGATTTATTCATTGTACTATAAATGTTCACAAGTTAAGAGGGCCATAAAAACCTTGTGAGCTAATTCCTCTACCCTCAGTTCTGCATTAGCAGTTTTAGAAGCCATCCACCTCTTCTACTGACTAAGCGCAAACCTTCACTGTTAATCTCCACCTAGAAATAGAGATGCTTATATGCACAATGCATACTAGTGTACTTAGTCACCTAGGATAAGGCAGCTTGTACATTGCTTTTTTAAGCAAAATACAGATTAAAGCAAGATTATTGAGCTAGCAGTTCAGACTGACAACATAACATTAATTTTCACTTTTTCTAAGCAAGGATTTAGGCAAGGAAGATAGCAGGAAAATGGATATATAACAACGTCCTAATCAATAAAGACCTTCAAGTGTTCATAGTTGCATGACTGCTTGCTCCAAGCACACCATAATGCCCAGCATATCCTGTGGCAAAATCGTTCCACATGAGAAGCCAAATGCTATTGTTCATTTGGGTTGCAGGCTAAACCCTACAAAATGTCTATCCATGGCTTCTCCTGAGCCACCCTGCCCCCAGTGAGATGTTTAATGAAGTAGGTTATGCCCTTACTCAAACGAACTTCCAGTAACCAAAGTTACTGTTTCACACATCATGACCCCACAGCCATGAGTGCCTGTATGATTACAACTATTTCATGCCTTATTTGCCTGTTTTCACATATACTTAGAGGCCTGCGTATACAGCTGTAATCACTGCGTGTGCCTATTCAAGTTCTGGCATTGAAGGCATTATTATCTTGGCTTAAAAAATGCCCCTCTGTACCAGGATATATGCAGCTGCTCCCATGACAGAGATGACTTCCCACATGGCTCTCACCTAAAAAAATATTGTAACATCATGGGACACCTATCGATCCACAACTTCTTTTCAGCCTAGGGCCTATGCATTCCTCTGACTCTTACAGAGACTTGAATTCCACTTAAGCCTTCCCAGTTCCATGTTAAATAAGTGCATACTAGGTCTGGTCTGCAGACAAACTGTTAAATACTGCCACCCATGACAAAGCATTCAATCCACAGGATGTGTTGCTGCCTTTGTTAAATGTAATTGATACCTCACAGGAAAAAAGAAAGGACAGAAGCTTTTTCATTCCCTTTGTTCTACCAGTAGTTCAGAAAGATTAAAGTGCTTATTCACAAAATGATAAAATAGATAAAGGAAATTTTGTGTCTCTGCTGCTGTTTCTCCTCCTTGGAGGAGAAGGGTCCTCTAGAATTCAAATTCAGAACATCTAGATCATGCATCTGCCTGAAATTGTTCTTAAGAGAGAATGAGCTCTTCCACTTATCTCAAAGGAGCAGGGAAAGATCTTCATCTTCTGCAGAAAAACAGCTTTTCACAATGTTAAACAAAAGAAATGCGATGTGAGTAAATTTTTTTGAATACTTTTCTATTTTTACCAGATAGAGCTGTGGCCTAAGACAAATGCTGCGTGCCTGCCATGGTTTCAGCAGTAGCAGTCATTTTTCTCCTTCTTAGTAGCTGGTGCAGCACTGTGTTTCTGACTTCCGGCCTGGGAACAGCACTGACAACACTGATGTTTTTAGTTACTGCTTAGAATATTTTGGTCTGGCCAAAGACTTTCGGAGCCTCATGCTTTGCCAGGGAGGAGGGGGAGCCGGGAGGAAGCAGAGACAGGACACCTGACCCAAACTGACCAAACAGGTATTCCATACCACAGCA
>JANRGW010007675.1:9809-26317 GCA_024733675.1 Psilopsiagon aymara
TCACTCCCCCCCGTTTCCTCCCCCCAGCTCCCGGAGGGATGGTAGGAGAATTGAAAGAATATAACTCCCACAGGCTGTGATAAGAACGGTTCAGTAATTGAGGTATAACACAAACCACTGCTGCTACCACCAATAATAATAATGATAAGGGAAATAAAAAAGGAAGAAAATACAACTGCTCACCACCTGCTGATCGATACATAGCCCGACCTGAGCAGTGATCTAACCCTTCTGGGTAACTGCCCCCAGTTTATACAGTGGGAATGACGTGCTGTGGTATGGAAAACCTCTTCGCTTAGTTTGGGTCAGGTGTCCTGTCTCTGGTTCCTCCCGGCTTCCCCTCCTCCCTGACAGAACATGAGACTCAGAAAGTCCTTGGTCAGACTAAACTTTACTGAGCAACAGCTGAAAACATTGGTGTTATCAGCTCTGTTCCCAGGCCAAAAGTCAAAAACAGAGCACGGCACCAGCTACTAAGGAGAAAAAATGACTGCTACTACTGCACCCAGGACACTTCTCGTTCTTGAAATACCACAAATTAAGAAGAACTCCTACAAAGTTTGTTTTGTTTTACCTTTACTACACATTCATAACTTTGGATAACATGGCAGGGCACTGCAGTGGTGGAAAAGGAAAAAGCTTACCTGAAGGTCTCTGTAAGTATTCAGGTTCTATTTTCAGGTGTGGTTAGTACACCACTGACATCAGTAAAAGTAATAAATAATGAATTTTCTGCTAGAATACAATTTTCTGATGCATTAACAAACAAACAAAAAAAGAAACCCAAACAAAACCACCAAAAAACAACCAACCAAAAAACAACCAACCAAAAAACCATCACTGCCCCATGTTACTTCTCTTCTTTGATACACATCCCTTCTGTTTTCAGTTAGGGCCATCTATAAGCAACACCCACTGGTTTTTTTTTGGTGGTTTTTTTTTTTCTCTTGATAATGTTACTCTTACCGAAACAATAGGGCTTCTGTCAGCTCTGATCTACAGATAAACAAAAAGTTCACCAGTTCCGATGTACTTTTACTTATCTGAATCAGATCTGTCACCAGATTTTATCTCCTCTTCTTCATTAATTTACCTTTGGCTCTGACTCAGATTTAGCTTATGCCCCCTACTGCTCTGATAAGGTTACTAATTTTTAGTTATGCTTATCGCTGTTACTTTTGGATGTTAAAAACTTCTACATTTTTTGTTCCATTATCTGGAGTATCTCATTTGTTCAGGAAGAATCTAGGACACTTCTTCTGAAGTGCTATTTTCCAAAGGTAGTGTTGAAATGCCTGTTTTTAGCCAATCCTGCCTGACAGGATGCAGTGTGATATCAAATATCCTGAATATGCCTTGCCATTAAAAACTCATGTACAGCTTGTTAAAATGAGAATGGCGAATGGATGCTTGGCATATTGTCTTCCTCACAGTCAAAAAGCCAAATCCATCCCACTGTAATGCAGCTTTTCAGTGCTACGACACAGGAATAAAAGCTGTTCTGAAATCAGCTGGTCCATTTGTATGATCCCACCATATCTTCAGTGGCATACAGAGCTGTAGGCACTGGAAATCCTTTTTGCTTCTAGTATTACTATTTGGGGCAGGTTTTCCTGACATTGCTATTTCACACTTAAATGGAACAGATTCCTTTTATATCTCAACAGTTTAACTGTTAGAGAAATATTTTTGCATTTTTAGCATCATGTTTTAGAAATGCATTTATTTTACTCTGTCTGGTGGAAGCAGCTACGAAGTGATCATTTCATAATATATACATACTTCTGGTCCTTCTAAAATGCACCTCATCACAATATTTTCTTTTTTTGAACTTCTCTGGCAGAATTTGATCTTCCTCCACAGACTAAGGAGACTTTCCAGAAGACCAGCTTTTCATCCTGTTTAGGTTGGCCCAGAATACAAAAAAATAGGTCACTCTCCTTTGAAGAAACAGATGAAGATGTGAACCAATCTTAAACTGCAGTGGGCCTAAGTCCAGACTTCCAATGCCTCTATTACAATTTATCTCATTATCATAAAATTTGCCCCACTAGTCTACAGAGATAGACTAGTGCTGTGACTCTGATGCCAACCTGTTACTTAGTACCAGGAGGCAGAGAGGAAGGGGAAAACAGAACAGGACTGATTTTCTTTTTCATTTTTTCCCTCTGTAAAAAGTACTCTTAAAAAAGCCCATAAAAGCCTAAGGGCCATATCCCATTCTGCAAAGAGTTCCCTGAAGATGTCTCTGCTTGTGGTAAATTACATTATTGTGTGGTGAGCCATAAAGGAGCAAAAGGGTGAAGAGCAGTGATTGCTGCTCATTGTTTTGTCTCACTTTTCTTTGTACCATCAGCAAGACTCAGAAGACAGACTCAAAGATTCAAGAGAATTGCTAAATTATTCTATTGCCTGTAGAGTTTGTTTGCTGCACCAGGTGATTTGTAGAATCAATGCTAATAAATAAAGCTCTGCTCCTTGATTACTCTTACCAATGTGAGAGTTCACTCTCAATTTAAAAGGAAATAAAGACATGGTCATAGGCAAAAAGGTCAGTCCACCAATTTTATTTAAAATTGTGCAACAAGACTTTGCAACCAGGAGAACTGCTGCAAGACAGTAACCAACAATTACTCAGCCAAACAAAACAGAAACAAGAAAGAAAGTCAATTTGTTTACAAAGTAAGAGATGTGACTGTCCTATAATAAAGTCCCTTTTCACTAATAGCTCAAAGTGACAAATCTTAAAAACTGTGATAAAGCTTAGAAATATTTATAGCAGAAAGAGGACAAATTAAATCCCTTCAATTTGTAGTGAAATATTATTACATTTTGTTAAAATCAAAGTATCTAACTTCCTTTTGCTATAATCTAAAAGTGTCAAAACAAAAATGTCAAATAATTAATGTTCTGAACTCTCAATTTAAAAGGAAATAAACATTGAGAGCATAGCCAAAATGTTTCCAAGGATTTTTGCATTAATATCTGTAGAAAGAGAGTAAAACAAATAAAACCTCCAAATTCTCCAGTATGGGGAAAATTTTCTTTCTGTTGACTATATGGCATTTATTTTTTTCTTTGAAAGAACACTTATGTGACTCAGGCTTATATACTAAAATAATAAATGCCAGATGATTGGTTCCGAAACTTTTTCATATTGTCAAATAATTTGAGCAAGCTCCAGGTCATTTGTACCTAACAATGATAATCCAAAACAATTCTCAGGCACAGTGACAGGAGTTGGCACAGGTCAACTATTTCCAACAGATATATGGATGTAGCATCCTTATTTTAATCTTAAAACAGTTTACTGGCATGAATGAAATCTCAAGGTGTACTGGGTCTGGTTGGGATGGAATTAATATGCTTCCATGCAGTGCTGTGCTGTTTTAATGACTAAAGCAGTGGTGGTAACACACTACTGTTTTTGATATTGCTGAGCAGTGCTTGCACAATGTCAAGGCTTTATTTTTTTCTATTGTGTCCCCTCAACAAGTAGGTTGGGAATGCAAAAGAAGTTGAGAGGAGGCACAACCAGGACAATTGACTAAGGGTGCCCAAATAGATATTCCATGCCATATAATGTCATGCTGAGTAATAAAAACAGGAGAGAGGTTTTTCGGGGAAGGCAGACATTGCTCAGAAACAGGCTGGGCATCAGTCTGCTTGTGAGAGGTGGTGAGTCATTGCCTTTGCCTCACTTTTTTTGTTCTTTTGCTTTTTTATTTCCTCTTTCTCCTTCCTTCACTTATTAAGCTATTTTTAACTTAAGCCAAGAGAACTTTTTACTTTTATTCTTCTTATTTTTTCCTCTGTCCCACTGCAGGAGGCAGGGAGAGAGCAAGCAGCTGTGTAGCGCTTACCTGTTTGCTGGGCCTAACCCACAAGATATGGCCAAAGAACAGGTTCCAGTACAACTAGTTTGCCAGTGGGTGTAGCCTGAGTCATCTTTTATTCACTAATGCATGAATATTTTTTTAATCCCTGGTCATCTTCTGTTGATAAGTTTTGGGTTAGAAGAGTGCTTCTGGCTATTCATTGTTAAATTATTCATGCATAGACATTTTCAGAAAAGCATTGGATCAATAGAATCAATTGTTATAATTAACTGGAGTATAAAACAATTACAAGTGATCTCTCACTGCAGCTTGGCATATTTTATGTGTATATTAGGAAAGTTTTTATCTCAGTATGGAGCTTACTGTCAATAACAATAAGGAAATCAGTCTGAATATCAACATTGCTTCAGACTTTTAAGGATGCATTTTAATGGTAAAACATGATTGGACAATGACCTATTAGCACACCCTAGTCAGTACCACACAACCACAGCTTTGCTGGAAGATCCACTATCCTGAGAAAAGGGTATTTCTCCTAGGCTGGGTTGTAGTATTGCTGTTTGCCAATTTTTTTGCATGACCTTGGATACATCAGACACCCATTCATAAAATTCCTATGTTAAGAATAATAGCATCTGGTGGAAAGAATGTGAGGTGTAGAGATATTATGATGATGGAAGTTATATACATCCTGAAGTGATTGTTTTTCTATTTGACTTTGACTTCTTTTTTCCCTTGAACTATCCTGAATTAATTTCTAAGGCATTGCTTTGTGGAAGTCTCTGGGAATTTTGCTTGCAGAAGCTCTAGATGACTGAGTAGGCTCTGTGAGTGATGTGGGACTGTTTGGAAATTAGTTCTGAGCCATATCATTATGCTTAATATTGTGCAAACTCGAGGCTATGTCTGACTCACTGGATTTGTGGAATTTTATTTGTTTGCAATGGTACAGCACAGTATTTGTATTCAAGCCACACCTCTTGCTCTCACCCTACTTTAACTACATTGCACCATGTTATGCTATTTTGAGAAAATGTAGTACAATTTTTCAGATAGCCAAGGTCTTAATAAACAACTAATTCAGTACAAACCATTAAAATGTGTACTGCATAATGGAGGGATATGACACTGGTGAATTGTTTCTCCTTAAATCATTAGCTGTCCCTTACTGAGACAGCTTAATTAAAACTTTAAAAGGCTAAGCTATTGCTAAGGACTAGTAAAGAATGGCAGTTATATGGAACTGTATCTGAAGCAAAATATTTGCAAGACATATGATGTATAGAGAATATGCCCATCTGATGCAAGGAGCTGATTCACAAGGGGTGGCCCCAGGAGAGGTGGCAGCAGATTCAAACCACGTACCATCGGCCATTTCTGGCCAATTGCTGAGGTGACTGTCTCAAGAGGGGACGCCGGCAGCACCTGATCCAGGGAAGGCTCGGCATCCCGGAGCTTCAACTCGGAGCAGCAACAGCCCCTGAGGAAGCCTCAAGTCCTCGACTAGTTTTGCCCAGGGGCCAGCAGCTCAGCGGATACAAGGAGCTGACTCACAGGGGGCAGCGCCAGGAGAAGCAGCACCAGCCCTGACTGGGTAAAAACTGCCTCAGAGAGCATGGCGACCAGGGTGGGTTTGAGGCAGTTTGCGTCGCAGTGCAAGTGGGATGGTGAGCACTCGCCGTATGACCCGGGCTCGGTCTGGGAGCTCTGCTCTGGCTGCCCCGGCGGTGGTCAGTGCGGCACCCAGAGAGGGCCGATGAGAGGGGAGGATGCAGTGCAGAGCTCGGGGAGTAGAGAGCGCCCCGGTGGAGGTCCTCCTGCAGCAGGGGCTGAGCTGCGGGACAGTGTCAATGGCTGAAAGGGGTCAGGGAGCTGAGAGGAAGCGGCACTGCTGTCTCAGGACCGGGCTGCCCTGGGGCCTCAAGTGTCCACTGTCGCCCATGCAGGAAAGGAGGCCGCTAACCTAGGAAGGTGGGAAATAGTCACAGAAAAGACCAACAAAAAACGGAGGAAGAGGACAGTTAAAAGCAAGGGGCTTCCTCCTAAATCTGTTGTCCCCACCCAGAACTGCCTTGCTGTCCTGCAGGGGGCTGATGAGGAACCACATTCCCACCAGGAGCTACCGGCCGATGCACTGGGAAAGAAGATCACTACTGGTGCTGCCAGGAAAAAGTGGAGGGCCGTAGTAGTAGGGGACTCTACTCTGAAAGGAACAGAGGCGCCCATCTGTCTACCTGATCCGGTCTCAAGGGAGGTGTGTTGCCTTCCAGGAGCACGGATCAGGGATGTTGCAGAGAAGCTACCTGCTCTGGTCGGTCCCACTGCTATTACCCGGTTCTAGTGATCTGAGCTGCTAAGGAAAATTCGAAGAAAAAAAGAGGTTTATAAATGGTGGAAGCAAGGACAGGCGGCCTGGGAAGAATGTTGGCCTGGGATGTTGTCCAGGAAGCTAGGGACCAGGTTAGGAAGGTTAAGGCCCACTTAGAATTAAACTTTGCTAGGGATGTTAAGGCAAATGCTCTGACAACACGACTCAAGTCTTGGAAGACAGACACAGGGGCAGTGAGAATGAAGACCTTGGGCTTCACTGTAGGAGACGATCTGGTTCAAGAGCATCTTAAAAACCTGAATGTATGCAAGTCCATGGGACCTTATGAAATCCATCTTTGGGTCATAGAGGAGCTGCAAATGAAGTTGCTAAGCCACTGTCCATCATATTTGAAAAATCATGGCAGTCAGGTGAAGTCCCCAATGACTGGAAAAAGGGAAATATAACGCCCATTTTAAAGAAGGAGAAAATGGATGAGCCGGGGAACTACAGACCAGTCAGTCTCACCTCAGTGACTGGCAAAATCTTAAAGCAGATTCTCCTGGAAGGCATGCTGAGGCACAGGAAAAACAAGGTGTTTTGTGACAGCCAGTATGGCTTCACTAAGAGGAAATCCTGCCAGATCAATCTGGTGGCCTTCTGGGATGGGGCTACAGAACTGATGGACTGGGTAGAGCAGTTGATGTCATCTACCTGGACTTGTGAAAAGCGTTTGACACTGTCTCATGTGACATCCTTGTCTCTAAGTTGGAGAGACATCAATTTGATAGATGGACCACTCGGTGGATAAAGAACTGGCTGGATGGCTGCACATAAAAAGTTGTGCTTAATGGCTCAATGTCCAGCTGGAGGTCAGCAAAGAATGTTGTCCCTCAGGGATTGGTGTTGGAATCGGTCTTGTTCAAAATCTTTGTTGGTGATATGGACAGTGGGATGGAATGAACCCTCAGCAAGTTTGCGGATAACACCAGGCTGTGTGGTTCAGTTGATACGCTGGAGGGAAGGAATGCCATCCGGAGGGGCCCTGACACGCTTGTGAGGTGGGCTGATGCCAACCTGATGAAGTTTAACCATGCCAAGTGCAAGGTCCTACACCTGGTTTGGAGCAATCCCAGGCACAGCTACAGGTTGAGCAGTGAAGAGATTCAGAGCAGCCCTATGGAGAAGAACTTAGGGATGTTCGTCAATGGAAAAATGTACATGAGGCAGCAGTGTGCTCTCGCAGCCCAGAAAGCCAATTGTGTCCTGGGCTGCATCCAAAGGAAAGTGACCAGCAGTTCAAGACAGGTGATCCTGCCCCTCTACTCTGCTCTTGTGGGACCTCACTTGGAGTATTGTGTGCAGTTCTGGTGTCCTCAACATAAGAAGGACATGGAACTGTTGGAACAAGTCCAGAGGAGGGTCACAAGGATGATCATGGGACTGGAGCACCTCCCATATGAAGATAGGATGAGAAAGTTGGGGATGTTCAGCCTGGATAAGAGAAGGCTGCATGAAGACCTCATAGCAGCCTTCCAATATCTGAAGGGGGCCTACAGGGATGCTGGGGAAGGACTCTTCATTAGGAACTGTAGTGAGAGGACAAGAAGCAATGGGTTTAAACTTAAACAGAGGAAGCTTAGATTAGATATGGGGAAGAAATTCCTTACTGTGAGGGTGGAGAGGGACTGGAATGGGTTGCCCAGGATAGTTGTGAATGCCCCATCTCTGGCAGTGTTCAAGGCCAGGTTGGACATAGCTTTGGGTGGCATGGTTTAGTGTGAGGTGTCCCTGCCCATGGCAGGGGTGTTGGAACTGAATGATCTTGGGGTCCTTTCCTGCCCTGACTATTCTATGATTCTATCATCCTTGTCTGCGAAAATGAGCTGTCAACCCTTGAGATCCCTGCTATCATTTGGTGCAGAATTATTTAGCGCACAGGAGATCATCATCTGTCCAGTTGGAAAAAGAAAAAGAAAGTAAATTCTTTAATTAGCTTCTATGTGGCTCTGGAGAGACCCATTTAGTTCTCTGTGTCCAGTTCTGGGCTCCCCAGTACAAGAGAGACATGGACATATTGGAGCAAGTCCGGCAAAGGGACAATTAATGGTTTGGAGCACCTGGTATGGAGGAGGCTGAGGGAGGTGGGACTGCTCAACCTGAAGAAGAGAAGGCTCAGTGAATGACTTTATCTATGTGTATAAACACCTGATGGGAAAGAAAATAAAATGGAAACATACCTAGTGAAAGGACAAAAGGCAATGAGTACAAGTTGAAATACAGGGAATTCTGTTTAAACTTAAGAAAAATCTTTTTCTGCTGTGAGAATGGTCAAACATTGGCACAGCTTACCTAGAGAGGTCATGGACTGTCTGTTCTTTAAGGTATTCAAATGTGACTGGATGCTGTCTTGGGCAACCTGCTTTAGCTGACCATCTGAGTAGAGATGTTGAACTATACAATATCCAGAGTTACCTCCCAGCCACTGTGATCCTCTGTTATTTTGATTATTAGTCTAAAAGGTTTTCTCAATATCTGTGTTGCAGCTTCCCAACTGCACCATAAAAGTGCCTTCCCCATCCTTCTCTCCAGTGTATGTCTATTTCATCACTACTTATTAACATGAAGAAAACCTATTGAAAACCTCACTAACTGCTGAAAAAAACATGAGCTATGAATTCAGTTCCTACTGCTTAAAGAAGCTCTGGACAGATATCAAAAAATTTTAGTACTTTGTTTTCATTTGCATCATGTGGATATACACAGTGCCTGAAATGGAATGTCTGTTTCTGGTGAGGACAAAGTAATATTTCTGTTCATGCTTTCTCCACCACAAAAGAGTGCCAATTTTTGTCTGTTGCTCTGGTGGCTTTGTGTTACAGATATCTGTCTACTTTGTGTCAGAGAGGCATCAACTCATTTTAATTAAATTTTCTCTAGGAGGAGGTTAGTAGATCAGAATGTAATTATCCAGATAGGAATTTTGTAAGAACATTGAAATTAACATTCTCTCTTCTGGTTAAAAATGCCATTGGAGGTTAAATGAAACAAAATGGTCAGGGACCTCTGCTTTACTTTTCATCTAAAACAGTACTTCATACTGAGTCACAAGCACTGATTTAGTTAACTAATGAACCACAAACACCTCTTCATTTAGCATTTTGTTACAGTGCGGCGTTGATTTTTTCAAGACAGGTGTTTCAAAGCACCAGATCAAAAATAACATTTAAAGGTAGCTGAACATGAGCACAGTCATGACAAGTATAAGCTTTTAGAGTTTTCTTTTAAGAAAACTATGGTTTTTTTTAAATAATTTTTGCTCCTCCCCCCCCCAAAAAAAAAAAAAAAAAAAAATCTACTTCCCCAAAAAAAAAGGAAAGTGAGGGGTTTTTTTCAGAATTTATTTATATAACTATCTATACTTAACTTGGTCTACAGCTTGGGTTGCGAATAAATTTACCTAAGAATATCAAATTGTTTATGCATCTGCATTTGTCAAGTGATATAAGAATTAGACAAGATATATGCAGAGTAATTTTGTCTTTCAGTGCCAATACAAAGTGCCCTTAGAAATAAGGGAAATCATGTTCAGCAAGGAGTTCAGTCTAAAACAGACCAGAAGTTGCTGCAAAATACTAGGGAAATGTCCAGCTGCTCATGTTTTTCTTTGTGATTTTTACTTTGAGACTGTAAATTCAATGTAAGCTTCAAAGACACGCTTAAATTTAGCAAGCCAAACTCTGGCATGATCTGGTAACAGCACTTTTTCTTGGTAGGACTGTCATGCCACAGCAAGTTGATGGCATTACACCAAAACAATCATACCAGACAAGATGGTGTCATGGCATTGGCACATTAGAACCAAGTAACTACAGAAAAATTTATCTTCTTGTCAGATTGGAACTCAATTAAAAGTAATATATTTAGCCTATGAATTAGGGGGAAAGGTAGAGAACTCTATGATAATCAAGTGTCCTGGGCTGTCAAGTATGGACCATCAGATTGCATGCAGTCCTGGACTGGCTCTTTTCAATCCCCAGGCCAATGCAATTATTGGGTTTTGGGGTTCTCCTTCAGTTTCTGTAGTATGTTTCACCTCCAAGACTCAGAATTTAGGTTGAGGTCATGTCATGGGTTCGGCAGTAGCAGTCATTTTTCTCCTTCTCGGTAGCTGGTGCAGCGCTGTGTTTTTGGATTTCGGCCTGGTATGAGTGCTGATAACACCAATGTTTTGGTTACTGCTTAGAATGTTTTGGTCTGGCCAAGGACTTTCTGAGCCTCATGCTCTGCCGGGGAGAAGGGTAAGCCGTGAGGAAGCAGAGACAGGGCATCTGACCCAAACTGACCAAAGAGGTATTCCACAGCACATCATGCCCAGGCTGGAAAAACTGGGGGCAGGAACCTGGAAGAGTTCAGTTCACAGCTTGGTTGTCAGCTGGTGAGCATTTGTATCCTCTTCCCTTGTATTTTCCCTGGTCATTATTATTATTGGTAGTAGCAGTAGTGATTTATGTTATACCTTAGTTACTGGACTGTTCTTATCTCAGCCAGTGGGAGTTACAGTCTTTCGATTCTTCTCCCCATCCCCCCCTCCCCTTGAAGTTGGGGGGGAAGAAAGAGGGGGAAGCGAGTGAACAAACTGTGTGTTTTACAGCTTAAACCACGACAGCTCTTTTAGGAGGGGGAAATGAGTGAGCAAACTGTGTGTTTTACAGCTTAAACCACAACAGGTCAATTTTTTCACTTCCCTGTAACAGAGCCCCTTGCAGCACTGCATGTACATTGGTAAGAAAACCAGCTCCCAAAGTCATCCCCGCCATCTCTGTTCTTTGAGACCATTCAGAATTTTTCAGAAAGTCAGGTACTTCCTTGAGGACCAGTGTTACAGATTATTGAGGAATCTTAGATACAAGACAGGAAGACCCCCATCTTGCTTTTCCTTAGTATTCAATGCACACATCCATTGAAATGTTCAGCAGGTTCTAGGCCCCTGTTAATTTCATGCTAACTTAAGCACATAATGCCATAAGAGACATGTATTTTTTCTATGACTTCTTCTCTTTCACAAGGGATCCTCCACCCTTAACACATTCTTTAAGTGCTTGAGTTAGATGCATTACTGTAGTTAGAAATTTTCACTGTAATTGGGGCACAGATTGTAATCAATTACTTTTAATTCCAATATCAACATTAGGAAGGCCAAAAGGAAAATACACTTTTCTAATAATTCTTCTAAACTTAATTAGTTCTACCTGTACAGGCAAATATTGAAGCTCTAATGAAATTTCTGACAGATTCCTCCAAGCTGCTAGGCAATTTAGAAGTGAGAAGGAAAAGAGAGAGAGGTAAAAAGCCAGAGTTACCATTTATGAGCAATAGATTTACAAAATATTTCTGGAAACAAGATTATCAATAAACAGAAGATATTTCAGCACTGACAAAAGATTCAAAAGATGCAGTTTATATTGCTGATATGTAACAGTACTCCATCTCTTCCTTCCCTATCTAACTTCTGCACTCAATAGCTGAACTCTTCAGTCCTTTATATTCAAATGAATGCTTCCCACCAAAATATTTATTCAAAAAAAAATGGTAGTGATTTTCAGATTCTCACAAAGAAAGATAAATTGCTTTCTCACATTACTTCAGTGTTATTGTGTGACGTTCCCTCATTACCTGTCTGAACACAAATCCAAGCAACGCATTATTTCTGAACCAAAATAAAATAGCAAAACATTTTGCAGGATGTTTTCAGCATTTTTAAATTTAGATGAAGAGAAAAATGTTCCTAACCCTGGCTGATAATAGATATTAAAATTCTGATCTTGTACATAGATCTGAGGTACCTGAGCAGACAAGAAGCTGAATTCTCTATTGAGATCTGGTCTTTCTGAATTTAACCACTGATGAAGAAATACCATTGCTGACAAAAAGATATGGTGGCAGGCTTTGCACTAATAAATATCTCCCTCCATACTGAGAAATGCTGTTTTGTTAAAGGAAGGAGACAGAGTTCTCCTGAAACTGTTTTCTGCTCTCACAGCCTAGACCATATTGGCATACACATTTAGGTTTTGTAAACTGGCTCTCAAGGTGAGAGATTCTATCTGCTACAGAAAGAAATCTGTCCCAATACCATTCCCAAGCTGAAGTTTCCTCTTACTTTCAGAACAGAAAATGTAGATCCATTAATTTGAGAAGTTGTGGATGAAAAGGAACTAGAATAATGTAAGATTAGGAGATTTCTGAAGTAAATGGTTCTTTCAATTTCTTATATTGTGAGTAAATGAAATGGGAGAAAATATGTATATATAACAGAAGCAATTCTTGCATCTCATTTTATATGGTCACTGAAACACTGATAGATGTTTCATCTTCCAGAATTTTTAGAAAAATATATATAATTACATCTTTGATAGCTGATAAAGATACAATTCATTTAATATAGATTTTGTCCTGGTTCAGCAGTAGCAGTCACTTTTCCCCTTCTTAGTAGCTGGTCCAGTGCTGTGTTTTTGACTTTCAGACTGGAAACAATGCTGACAACACCAAAGTTTTTAGTTGTTGCTAAGTAATGTTTACTCCGACCAAGGAATTTCTGAGTCTCATGTTCTGCCAGGGAGGAGGAGAAGCCGGGAGGAACCAGAGACAGGACACCTGACCCAAACTAGCCCAAAGGACATTCCATACCACAACATATCATGCCCAGTATATAAACTGAGGGGACTTACCCGGAAATGCTGGATCATTGCTCAGCTCAGGCTGGGTATTGGTCGGCGGGTGGTGAGCAGTTGTATTCTCTTTCCTTGTTATCTCCTTTATCATTACGATTATTGGTGGCAGCAGTAGTGGGTTTGTGTTATACCTTAGTTACTGGACTGTTCTTATCTCAACCCATGGGAGTTACATTCTTCTGATTCTCCTCCCCATCCTCCAGGAGTGGGGAGGCAGTTGGAGTGAGTGAGCAGCTGCGTGGCTCTGGGTTGCCGGTCGGGGTTAAAACACGACAGCTTTTTGGCAGCCAACATGGGGCACTAACAACAGATCTGACCAGAGTGTGTTTAATTGTATTTGTGATAAGCATCCATTGTTTTGGATTAATAGTCACTCATCACAATGATTTATTTATTTGCTCTCAAAATTGTTCCTCTTGATCTCACAATTTCATCATGTCATGCCTTATTTACAGCTGGTATTTGCTATTTTAGTGTTTATCGGCTGGGGGCTTGAGCTAAGGTTAATATTTCACTGTACCTTATGGTAATAACTTGTAATACAATAGAATCATTGACCATGAACCTGACCTGGCTTGCGTTCCCAGTGTGGTCATCACCTCTATACTTTAGGAGGTATATAATGGAAGTGCTTAGCAATCACACATCTTTTTTCCCCTCCTTGGGTGGTCAGCCTATGAAGGAGACATTCTTTTACACCCTCAGCTTCCCTACCGGCTATTTACAGCATCATTTGAGAGTTTTGAAGGTTTTGAATGGCCTTTGAGTACCCTTGAGACCCGCCTGCTGATTGTGATGGGGATCACCATGTTGGCATGCATACAGAGTGTCGTTTATCCATGACAATTTTGTCCAGTCTCGAAAGTTAAGCAGAGTTCTGTTTGGGTCTTGTCTAGGGTTAGACGATGATTTAGGAGGACCAAGACATTTTCCCGAGGCTGGACAGCCATGAGTGGCAGGGTGTGTGGGATAGTACGGGCAAGTATCTAGCCCATTGGGCCCCTCCAGTGCTTCGGAACTTCACCATTGAACAAGTGCAAAATCCGGAAAAAACTAGTATAACACTTACATGAGGTGTGTTGTCATCCTGGTCATACCAGAGAGGGACAAATCATGGCAATGTACTGGGTCTTGGCTTATGCCTACAGAGCCTTGTTTAATGCTATCCAGCACTTCAAAGGGAAAAAGATGTCTCTGGATCTGATGGCAAAGCAACAGGCAACTCAGCTACTCCAACTCCAAGTACAGCAGCTACACCAACCCCAGTGACAAGTACAGCAGCTACTCAGACTCTGACTACAACAGACAATGCAGCTGCTGGTGCTACTCAAACCCCCAATCACAGCATGTGCACCAACCCCAAAAATAGATACTGCAGCCACTCCAACCACGGTGATAGTCACTGCAGCTAAACCAAAGGACCAATTTGTGCCAATATTGGTTGTCCCTGTAAGCAAGAGGAAAAGCAAACAAGAGGCACAAAAAACAACCCATGCAGTGAAGAAAGATGAAGAGCCAATGCACTTACTACAAGGGACATCATCTGAACAAGAATTGTTATTATGTGGATTAGAGGAAGAGGAAGAAGAAGAGGTGACTTCTCGACCCCTTACCTTGACTGAGCCACAGAATATGTGAGAAGATTTTACCTGTCATCCATGAGCACAGAGAAAGCATGACTATGTGGGATGGAAAGCCTACCTCAGCTCTGTAGGAACAGGAGCATGAATTGAAGAGGAGAACAAAGGTCAAGGATGGAACTAGATGGTCTAAAGGACTTTTCCAACCCTAACTATTCTATGATTCTGACATTCTATGATCATCCTCAGAAAGCTGCATCTTCAGTGCCTGGTGAGCAGGCTCCCAGATGGAGTTTGCTTTTACTTGGGGGGGCATCCAGTACACTTGGAACAAACTGCTCCAGGGGTGGAAACACAGCCCTAACATCTCCATGGACTGATCCAGACTGTGCTGAAACGGGCAAGCTCCAGAACACATGCAATACATTGATTGCATTATTGTGTGGGGTGAAGAGCGGAATGAGTTTTTGAGAAAGGGAGGAAAATAATCCAAACCCTGCTGAAAGCTGGTTTTGTCATAAAACAGAGTAAGGTCAAGGGACCTGCACAGGAGATTCAATTCTGGGGAATAAAATGGCAAGATGGATGTTGCCAGATCCCCACAGATGTGATCAGTAAGATAACAGCAATGTCTCCACCACCTAATAGAACACAAGCTTTCCTGGGTGCTGTGGTGAGGTTCTGGAGAATGCACATCCCAAATTATAGTTTGATTGTAAGACCTCTCTTTTTATGTGACCCAGAAGAAGAATGAATTCAAACAGGCCCTGAGCAACAACAAGTCTTTGAGCAAATTAAACGAGAGATAGTTCATGCAGTAGACCTCGGACCAGTTTGGGCCAGGCCAGATGTAAAAAATGTACTCTACGCTGCAGCTGGGGAGAATGGTCCTACCTGGGGCCTCTGGCAGAAAGCTCCAGGGGACACTCAAGGTCAACCCCTCGGCTTTTGGAGTTGGGGATACAGAGGATCTGAGGCCGGCTATTCCCCAGCTGAAAAAGAGATACTGTCAGCCTATGGAGAGGTTCGAGCTCCTTCAGAAGTGATTAACACTGAAGCAGAGCTCCTCCTGGCACCCCGGTTGCCTGTGCTGGGCTGGATGTTCAAAGGCAGGGTCTTCTCTACACATCATGCAACTGATGCTACATGGAGTAAGTGGGCTGCACTAATTACACAATGAGCTCAAATAGGAAATCCCAGTCGTCCAGGAATTCTAGAAGTCGTCATGGACTGGCCAGGGGGCAAAGATTTTGGAATGTCACCAGAAGACGAGGAGGTGATGTGTGTGAAGAGGCCCCCACCATATAATGAACTGTCAGAAAGTGAAAAGCAGCATGCCTTGTTTCCTGATGGGTCCTGTCGCATTGTGGAAAAACATCAGAGATGGAAGGCAGCCATATGGAGTCCTCCACAACAAGCTGAGAAACTGCTGAAGGAGAGGGTGAATCAAGTCAGTTTGCTGAGGTGAAAGCCATCCAGCTGGCCTTGGACATTTCTGAACAAGAAAAGTGGCCAGTGCTTTATCTCTATACTGACTCATGGATGGTGGCAAATGCCCTGTGGGGGTGGTTGCAGCAATGGAAGCAGAGCAACTGACAACGCAAAGATAAACCCATCTGGGCTGCTGCACTGTGGCAAGATATAGCTGCCTGAGTGCAGAACCTGGTGGTGAAGGTAGCCATGTGGATGTTCATGTGCCCAAGAGTTGGGCCACTGAGGAATAGCAGAACAACCAACAAGTGGATAAAGCTGCTAAAATTGAAGTGGCTCAGATGAAGTTAGATTGGTAACATAGGTATGAATTATTTTTGGCCCTGTGGGCCCATGAACTTCAGGCTATCAGGGCAGACATGCAACATACAGATGCGCTCGTGATCGAGGGGTGGACTTAATAATGGACACTTGTCATGGTTTAAGTCAAAAATCAGCCATGCAGTTTGTTCACTCACTTCCCCCTTTTTCTTCCCTCCGCTCCTGGAGGGATGGGAAGGAGAATCGAAAGAATGCAACTCCCACAGGTTGAGATAAGAACATTTTAATAACTAAC
>JANRGW010007675.1:26417-45062 GCA_024733675.1 Psilopsiagon aymara
AAAATGTACTAAGCAGTAACTAAAACATTGGTGTTATCAACACTGTTCACAAGCCGAAAGTCAAAAGAAAAAAAAAACACAGCTCCACACCGGCTACCAAGAAGGAGAAAAACGACTGCTGCTGCCAAACCCAGGACATGGATATACAGCTACAAAAAATCATTTCATATATCTTTACAGTATGTGGTAAAGCAGCAGTGACCCAATGGAAAGTTGTAAAATTTAGCTGGATTGAATGTGTGCCCAGATACTTCATACCAAGATTTTTGAAGACCACTTTGTTTCCAGATATCTTCAGTTATTATAGATTGCTATCAGATGTTATCATTTGGTATCAAATTATATAGGAGATAACACTTTGATATCTTCATTAATGTCATAGATGATAATGGGATTGAGTGCACCCTCAGTAAGTTTGCACCAAGATAAGTGGTTCACTTAATGCATCAGTGAGAAAGATGCCATCTAGTGACCTTGACAGTTTGAGAAGGGTGGTTAGTAGGTTGTGGGAGACAATTTTCTCTCTCTATTGTGCTTTCAGGATACCCTACCTGGACATTTGCATCTAGCCCTGGGTCCTCAGCACAAGAAAGACAGACTTGTTAGAGTGAGTGCAGAAGAGGGACAGGAAAATGTGCAGACTGCTGGAAGACCGCTACCATGAAAAAAGGCCAAGAAAACTGGGGTTGTTCAGCTGCAGAAGAAAAGGCTCCTGGGAGACCTTTTAGGAGCTGTCCAATACTTCATAAAAGAAAGCGGGGGGGGGGGGGGGGGGTTTTTTTGCAAGGACGTGCAGTGATAGGATAAGGGATAACAGCTTTAAGCTGAAAGAGGGCAGATTTAAATTAGACATTAGGAAGAAATCGTTTACTGTGAGAGTGGTGAGGCACTGTACCAGGTTGCCCAAGAAGTTGTGGACGCCCCATCCTTAGAAATGCTCAAGAACAGGTTGGATGGGGCATTGAGCAACCTTATCTAGTGGAAGATGTCCATGCCCATAGCAGTGCAGTTGATCTAGATGACCTTTATAAAGATCATATCCAACTCAATTTTTCCCATGATTCTATAAACTAGAAATATGAATAGAAACTAGACAGAATGACTCCTAACCCAGCAAGCCACAAGTCTCTGTTCACACTCCTTGCCTTTCTTCCCACCTTTTCATCCTTTATTTTTGCTTCCTCTCTTTTCCACCCTCTCCATGTTAAAAAAATAAAAATAAAAGAAATAAAAAACTAAAACAGTAATTGTGTTGTAGAGAAAACGCAATGGACAACTAAAGCCTGAAATTATGGACAAGGCTTTTTGGTTTAACTAGAAAGAAGACAGGTACAATAAAATAGAAATATGTTTTTTAATATCATATAGGACACATATGGTCATGTACTAAGATGACAAAAACAATAACAATAATATGAAGATTTCATGTGTTAATGTATAATGTATGTATGCCAGTATATGGAAGGATGGTAACCTTGCATGCTCTTTGTCCTAAAGTTCCTCAAGGACATAAGCATTCTGACATAAAGGTGTATTCTAGTTTTGCCATTGGCACTGTTGTGCTCACCTGCCAGTGCTACATATTTTGCATAATTTTCACTCCTAATTGAAGCCTGCCTTTTCATAGGAGTTAACAGACATAAACCTGCCAAGCAAATACGCAAGTGTTGTGATTTAAACCCAGTTGGCAACTAGGTACCATGCAGCTGCTCGCTCAGTTCCACTTCTTTTCCTCCCCTCCCAAGCAAGATGGGGAGAAGAATCAAAAGAACTTAAAACCTGTGGGGTGAGAATAGAATGGCTTATTAACCAAAGTACAACAACAACAACAATAATAAAAACATGAATAATGATGACAGTGGAAATAGTAAGGAGAAAGATATAAAATTAAAAGGGAAAAGAAAAAGAAACAATAAACAGTAGTGATGCACAATACAACTGCTCACCACCTGCCAACCAATACCCAGTCCGACACCAGCAGCAATCTGGCCTTCTGGGTAACGCCTTACAGTTTATATACTGGGCATGACGTGCTGTGGTATGGAATACCCCTTTGACTACTTTGGGTCAAGTGTCCTGTCTCTGCCCCCTTCTGGCCTCTTGTGGAAGAAGCAAGAGACTGAAAAAGTCCTTGATTGAAGTAAGATTATTTAATAACAACTAAAAACACTGGTGTGTTATATGCACTGTTCTCAGACTAAAGCCAAAAAACACAGCACTGGACCGCCTACTAAAATGAAAAATAACTCTGTTATAGCTGAAACCAGGACAGTGAGACAGACTAAAAACAACCACAAAATTGAAAAAATCAGTTCAGAATTTTCTCTCAGTGAAAACTAGAAAAGGCAATTTGCTTGGCAGATTTTAAATTCAGATACCTTTGACACCTTTCTCCAGGCACCCTGATTTGTCTGACACAAATCACTTCATCTTTGCATATTCCCTCTTTCCCTGCCATAATACTGACAACAACAAAGGTCAGGCCCAACAGCCTTGTCTTAGTTTCCTTTATTCTTGCAGAAAATGTTCTTACTCCAGGTGTCCTGGGTTCAGCAGTAGCAGTCATTTTTCTCCTTCTTACTAGCTGGTGCAGTGCTGCAGTTTTGACTTTCAGCCTGTGAACAGCACTGCTCACACCAATGTTTTTAGTTGCTGCTCAGTAATGTTTACTCTGAACAAGGACTTTCTGAGTCTCATGCTCTGACAGGGAGGAGGGGAAGCCAAGGAAGAAGCAGAGAAAGGACACCAGACCCAAACTAACCAAAGAGCTGTTTCATACCACAGCACATCGTGCCCACTATTTAAACTAGGGGCAGTTACCCAGAAGGGCTACATCACTGCTCAGACGGAATGGGTATCGGTTGGCAGGTGGTGAGTGGCTGTATTCTCTTCCCTTATTATTTTCCTTCTCATTATTATTATTGGTGGTTTGTGTTATACCTTAGTTACTGGACTGTTCTTACCCTAACCCATGGGAGTTACATTCTCTTGATTCTCCTCCTCATCCCTTCAGGAGCAGGTGGAGGAAGGGGGGAGTGAGTGAATGGCTGCATGGCTTTCTGGGCTGCCACCTGGGCTTAAACCATGACAGTTCTTTTTGGCGCCCATCATGGAGCACAAAGAGTTGAGATAACAACAGATCTGACTGGAGTGTGTCTAATTGTATTTGTGATAAGCATTCACTGGTTTGGATTAATAGTCACTTGTCACAATGCTGATTTATTGGCTCTCAAAGTTGTTGCTCTTGATCTCAGTCTCAGCATGTTGTACCTTACTTACAGTCAGTATTTGCTGTCTTAGTGTTTATCTTCTGGAGGCCTTGGGATAAGGTTCTTCTTTCATTGTATTTTATGCTAATGACTTGCAATACAATAGAATCATTGATCATGAAAGTGATCTGGCTTGCATTCCCAGTGTGGTCAATACCTCTGTACTTTGGGAGGTATATAATAGAAGTGTTTAGCAATTATGCATCTTTTTTCCCCCTCCTCTGCTGGTCAACCTGTGAAGGAGACATTCCCTTACACTCCTAGCTCCCCCACCGACCTTTTACAGAATCATTTGAGAGTCCTGAAGGTTTTGAATGGCCTTTGAGTACCAGAGTACCCCAGTACCCCTCTGATTGCGATGAGGATCACCATGTTGGCATGCATACAGAGTGTGTTTTACCCATGGCACTTTGTCTGATCTCGAAAGTTAAACAGAGTCAGGTTTGAGCTTTGCCTAGTGTTAGACAACAATATAGGAATACAAAGAGATTTTCCCAGAGGCTGGAGAGTCATGAATGACAGGGTGCGTGGGATAGTATGGGCAAGTATCTAGGCCAGTGGACCCCTCCAGTGCTTTGGAACTTCACCACTGAACAAGTGCAAAATCCAGAAAAATTAGTAAAACATTTAAATGAAGTGTGCTGTCATCCTGGTCATACTGGAGAGGAATGAATCACAGCAATGTGCTGGGGACTGGCGTATGCTTACAAAGCCCTGTTCATCACTATCCAGCACCTTCAAAGGGAAAAAAATGTCTCTGGATCTGATGGCAAAGGAACCGAAAATGCAACTACTCTAACTCCAAATACAGCAGCTACATCAACCCTAGTGACGAGTACAGAAGCTACTCAAACTCCGACCGCAACAGACAGTGCAGCTACTCCAGCTCCAAGCACAGCAGCTACACCACCCCCAGCGACAAGAACAGCAGCTACACAAACCCTGACAACAGATACTGCAGCCACTCCAGCCACAGTGATAATCACTGCGGCTAAACCAGAGGACCAATTCATGCCAATATTGGTTGCTCCTGTACACAAGGGGAAAAGGAAAAAAGAGGCAAGAAAGATGAAGCAAGATGAAGAAACAATGTACTCACCACCCGGGACAGCATCTGACCACGAGTTATTAGTACGAGAATCAGAGGAAGAAAAGGAAGAAGAGGAGACTTCTCCACCCCGGACTTCAACTGAGCTACAGCATACGTGAAAAGATTTTACAAGTCAACCAGGGGAGCACCTGGTTGCTCTGATGCTGGGACAATGGGGCCAAACAACAAAAACTAGAAGGTAGGGAAGCCAAGCAGCTGGGATCACTTGCTAGGGAAGGGGGAATTCACAAAGAAATTGCAAAAGAGAAACAATCCCTCAGCCTTTGGAGGTGACTCTTGGCAACTGTGAAAGAAAGTTTTCCATTCAAGGAAGATGTTAGGAGTTGTTTGGCAAAGTGGACTACTCTAGAGAAAGGCATCCAGTCTCTGATGGAATCAGCCATTGTAGAGATGATCTGTCACAAGCAAGATGCTGGGAAAGGACCCATAGATCCAGATGAAGTCGAATGTACATGACACATATGGCGGAAATTTACACGGAATGCACCATCATCATATGCCCACTCATTGGCAGAATAACCTGGAATGACATAGCACCACCAACAGTGGATGAAATGATTCATAAACTCTGAAAGTTTGAAGACAATCTCACCCCTTTCATCATTTCAGCTGTGGAAAAACTGCCTCAGGAGTTCAAACAATTGAGAGATGATCTATCCTATCTATCCAGTTCCCTGCGTGTACCAACACACATCTCAGCTATTAACAAAAGGTGTCCTACTGCTCAACAGAGAAGATATAGCAGGTATACAGCATGGGCCACCCTATGGTTTTACCTGCAGAATCACAGAGAAGACATGAGGAATGGGATGGAAAACCTACCTCAGCTCTGGAGAAATGGGTGCATGAATTGAAGAGAAGAACAATGGTCAAGAATGATCATCCCATGAAAGTGGTGGCTTTAGACTCTAGAGAGCATTTTCCTAGATGGAGAGGAAGAGCTGATTTTACTATAGCTCCTGTGATAAAGACTAATCCCTGTCAACATGACATAAGTGCCCAACATGATGACTATCAGAGGGACCCTGCCTCCAGCCAGGTGGAGGTAGGGGACAATCGGATTTCCTGGGCTGTATGGATCAGGTGGCCTGACACATCAGTCCCACAGAAGCATAAGGCTCTAGTAGATACCAGTGAACAGAGTACCCTGATGCTGTCAAGGGGTGGAACCCATTTCGATTACTGGAGTGACAGAAGGATCCCATGAGTTGACTATGCTGGAGCCTGAAATCAGCCTGACTGGGAGGAAATGGCGAAAGCACCTCATTGTGACTGGTCCAGAGGCTCCACGCATCCTTGGCATAGACTACCTCAGGAGAGGGTACTTCAAAGACCCAAAAGGGTACCAACTGGCTTTTGGTATTTCTGCATTGGAGACAGAGGAAATTGAGCAGATGTCCACCGTGCCTGGTCTCTCAGAGCATCCTTCTGTTGTGGGGTTGCTGAAGGTCAAAGAACAAGTGCCAGTCGTAACCACAACAGTGCACCATCAGCAATATCTCACCGAGACTCCCTGATTCCCATCCATAAGCTGATCTGTAGACTGGAGAGCCAAGGAATGATCAGTAGGACCCGCTCACCCTTTAACAGCCCCATACGGCCAACATGGAAGTCTAACAGAGAGTGGAGACTAACAGTAGACTATTGTGGCCTGAATGCAGTCACATCACCATAGAGTGCTGCCATACCGGACATGCTAGAACTTCAGTATGAACTGGAGTCAAAGGCAGCCAAGTGGTATACCACGATCGATATTGCCAGTGCATTTTTCTCAATTCCTTTGGCAGCAGAGTGCAGCCCACAGTTCGCTTTTACCTGGAGGGGCGTCCAGTACACTTGGAACTGACTGCCCCAGGGGTGGAAACACAGCCCTGCCATCTGCCATGGACTGATCCATATTGCACTGGAATAGGCACAAGCTCCAGAACACCTGCAATACATTGATGACATTATTGTGTGGGGTGATACAGCGGAAGAAGTCTTTGAGAAAGGGAGGAAAATAATCCAAATCCTGCTGAAAGCTGGTTTTGCCATAAAACAGAGTGAGGTCAAAGGACCTGCACAGGAGATTCAAATTTGGGGAATAAAATGGCAAGATGGACGTTGTCAGATCCCACAGATGTGAGCAACAAGTTAACAGCAATGTCTCCACTAACTAACAAGAAAGAAACACAAGCTTTCTTGGGTGCTGTGGGGTTCTGGAGAATGCACATACCGAATTACATTTGATTGTAAGCCCTCTCTACCATGTGACTTGGAAGAAGAATGATTTTAAATGGGGCCCTGAGCAACAAGAAGCCTTTGAGAAGATCAAACGAGAGATAGTTCATGCAGTAGTCCTTGGACCAATCCAGACAGGGCAAGATGTAAGAAACATACTCAACACTGCAGCCGGGGAGGATGGTCCTACCTGGAGCCTCTGGCAGAAAGCTCCAGGGAAGACTTGAGGTCGACCCTGTGGCTTTTGGAGTCGGTGATACAGAGGATCTGAGGCCAGCTATAAAAGAGATACTGGCAGCCTATGAAGGGGTTCGAGCTGCTTCAGAAGTGATGGGCACTGAAGCACAGCTCCTGCTGGCACCCCAGTTGATGTTGAGCTGTACGTTCAAAGGCAGGGTTTCTCTACATATCATGCAACAGATGCCACATGGAGTAGCCCCTGCTGAGCTGGATGTTTAAAGGCAGGGTTTCTCTACATATCATGCAACCGATGCTACATGGAGTAAGTGGGCCACACTAATTACACAATGAGCTCAAATAGGAAATCCCACTTGTTCAGGAATTCTAGAAGTCATCATGGACTGGCCAGAATGCAAAAATTTTGGAATGTCACCAGAGAAGGAGGTGATGAGTCCTGAAGAGGCTTCACCATATAATAAACTGTCAGAAAGTGAAAAGCAGTATGCCTTGTTTACTGATGGGTCCTGCCACATTGTGGGAAAGCATCAGAGATGGAAGGCAGCTGTATGGAGTCCCTGACGACAAGCTGCAGAAACTGCTGAAGGAGAGGGTGAATCGAGGTAGTTTGCTGAGGTGAAAGCCATCCAGCTGGCCTTGGACAGTGCTGAACGAGAAGATTGGCCAGTACTTTATCTCTATACTGACTCACGGATGGTGGCAAATGCCCTGTGGGGGTGGCTGCAGCAATGGAAGCAGAGCAACTTGTAATGCAGAGGTAAACCCATCTGGGCTGCTGCACTGCGGCAAGATATTGCCACCAAGGTGCAGAACCTGGTGGTGAAGTGGGGAGGGAGTGAGAGAATGGCTGCGTGGTTTCTGAGCTGGGCTTAAACCATGACATCAGGAAACAAAAACCAAAACAGACCTCTAAAACAACTTTCCACTTATTTTCTGTTTTCCAGACATTTTTTTCCTAATCTTCCTTCTTCTTTGACATTTGTACAAATGTTTGTGCCATTACCTAGAACAGCAGATTTTATACAACACGGCTGCTAAATACCAAGGGGCATATGAAGTCATGCTATTTTAATGAAGATGGTGCTGCAAATTTTACAGCAGAATAGCTTGTAAAGTAATAGAGTCTAAGTGTCAGCCTATCCCAGAATTCACTGTTAAAGCTTTGTTCCAATATTTTCTATTTGAACAAAACTCATCTCAAGAAAAATGTTTCTCCCACTTACACTTTCTAGTGGATAATTTTCAAACGCGTAACTTAGACTCTGCATCAAATTACAAACCAAATTAACATTCTAACTTATGAAAACAAGTTTGCATATGTTTAATACCATGGAAACAAGGCAACTGTTTAGTCTTTTGGGTCCAATTGAGTGGAAAGAGTTGAGAATAAATTACTTCTTCACTGAATTCTTAAATTTGCAATAATTTCATCGTCAGGGTTAGAAGCTGCCAAGGATAAAAAAAGTTCAGGACATTTTTTTTTTAATTCAAACCAAAGCAGCAGCCTGGCCAACTGTTAATAAAACAATGGTAAAGGCCATATCTTTTCCCCTGACTATTATTTAGCAATTTTTAGATGAGTTTTCATTTACACTCAAATTTAATAGTGTCTTTTGTGTCCCTATATTGAAACACCATGAAATTTGCAGAATCACACAGTTGAAGTAAGTACTACATTCTAGGCTACCAGGATAACAGGTGCTGTAATTGCATACCTGTGTTACAATAGGGGACTGAGGTAGAGAAGAACTTGAAATGACCTAGTTATGTTCTTTCTATATCACCCCTTTTTATTGAAATGTATTTTTTCCTCCTTTAATGACTTGGATCACTTTTCTCTCCACTGTCATGAGTCTCTTATGCAATTTAGCATAAAGCTGAAGTTTAATGGGGGCTGAACAGAGAAGCTGAAGCATCATTTTGATGACTGACAAGAGAGAGAAAAGCAACTTAGAAAAATAATCTTATTATTGTGTGACAGTGGAATTTGTCCTAAAGGCTTCTTATAAAACCTCTGTTGAGACAAAGCAGTTATGAAGGACTATTAGCAAAATAAGTGAGAGGGGAAATGAGCTGCAGAAATGTGGGGGGCATGAAAGAAAAAACATGGTATTTAAAAATATAGAAATCTTGTTCATCAGCAACGAAGCAAAATTACAGTATTTAGAGGTTTAACATGAGTACGGAGAAGAGTTCACCTTTTCTTGCCCCACCTCAGTGTCCCCTTGACTTTCGAGTTGTTTGCCCATATTTGCTTTCTATTCTTTTACATAGTGCCCTGTCTACACTGGTTTCTAACGGCCTAAGTAGACCCGTATGTGTGTGTGGAGACAAGAGCACACAATTGTGCATTCTCCTTGAAGGAAAAGCACTGTCTCCAGCTGTGGCACCCCAGAGGTGTTTGGGTCTGGTTTTCATGCAAGGGACTGGTAGCAGTTATTGCTAGGAATACCTTTGAGCCTGTCACATCAGCTTGGACTGTACAAAGGGCCGGAAAAACAGCTGCTTAGTTAAAGAAGTAGGAGATAGGGCAGACCTGTTTATCCTCAGACTGCTCAGTCTAAGAGGTAAAGCAGCCACATGCAAATATGAGAAAGAAAATTATAGTCAAATTGTTTTATCCCCAGGAAAAAGGTACACCAGCTGAAGCAAAATCTGTTCTAAAGAAGCACAAACCTTAGCTGCAATGCATATTTTCCATGCTTATCTGAAAAACAGATTATCAAGACAGCAACAGGTTGTCAGTAATTATTGATGTGAAGCTAGCGAGGAGGACAACACAACAGGATGAGCTTTAAAGAATGGTAGTTTCTCAGCCACAGAGCATGAAAATTTGTTAGTGGAGAATAATGGCACGAGAACAAAAATGTGAAGAACTGAAAAGCAGTAAGAGACTAATTTTAAATAATCCCAACAAAAACAAAAAAGAGGATGTTGTGAGTAATAGGAGTGGCTTAGTGTAGGGTGTGGCAGCTGGTGGGTGCTCTAAGCTGCTTTTTCAGAACACATAACTACTGCCACTGCTTTATGCATTACCAAAAAAGCATTGAGTCATAACTCTCAACACCATTCAAGGATAGAAATTAGAGAAGTCCTTAACAAAACTGTTACCAGAAGTGAAATATCTAAACAAATTTTCTCTCCCCATATTCATACCTCTTTAAAGTTTTTGCAAGGCAATGACAGGGGAAAGGTATCTGCTGGTCTACCTACGAAGGAAGGATCAGAAGCACTTTTTAAAAAACATACATGGAAAAGCAGATACAAACCACAAAATCCTTATGGTAAAACAAACCTGTGGTACAGAAGAAGAGTGAGACCTGTATGACCAGTTCACACTGGTCAACACAGCTGTAGGTGCTGGCTATTCAGAGATACCTCCCTGAATATGCAGTAAGAATGAAGCATAGTAGCTACTCACTCACTGCTGCCATTCAGCACATATGATTAAGAAAATATAATTTTTTATAGAACATTCCCTGGAAGAGCCAAAGATTTGCATGTAATTAATTATTATGTATACATTCTTTTTTCCACGGTTGCTAGGAGCTAGTGACTGAATAGCAAAAGAAACTCACAATTCCACAAGACTTGACACATAGAGTAACCCACACATTTCTGGAGAATCACATAGAGTCCAAGCAAGATACACTATCTAAAACAACTCTATGCATACATCTTTGGGTGACAGAAGCCACAGTTTCTCTCAAGGACATATTCACCCAACATACTGAGATCTCTGCCAGCTAAGCAACAGATAGCTTCACCTGTCTGCCTGCAAACCAAGAAATATTTCAGGTCTCCTCTGCTAATATCTCATCTCCAGTCAGGTTTCAGGTATTAATATAAGAAGTGAGACTGTTATAATTTTTGTGATCGCAAAAGGGATGAGACACTTTGACAGAGTCCTGAATAAGAGGTCAAGGTTCAGAATATGGAACAAACATTTACAGAATTATCATTAAAGTTACCCTTCAGGAGAATGAAGAAACAGGACCCTGCTTCGGTGATTATAAAATCAACCTCCATGCCTTCTACTGGCATATGTAATTCCCCTTTGCTGCCTAGCTTGCACACCAAGCAAAACCAGTTTTGCTGCTTGGGATTCTTTCACAGAGCCCTTTCCTGCTCTGCTGTAGGTCATAGGGTGTACCAGAAAAACTGCTGACTATGTCATTGCCACTAGCATCCTGATTGAGGGAAAAATATCTCCAACTCTCCTGATCAACACATTTTATACAGAACAGAAAAAGCAATTCATTTGGTGGTGAGGCTGAGACTTCCAGCTTGTGCTCTGTCCCCGATCATTGCAGTAGGAAAAAAATTGCTACAGTACTTGGAAATATGTTGGTGTTTGAAGAAAACACTAAAACATCAGACATCAGAAACATCAGAGAAATTAACTGCCAAAAGGATCTTCTAAGACTATGCTGTAAATAAACACAACCAGTAAAGATTTTGAGCAAGTAAATAGAGAGATGCACAGATGTTCCTCTCACCACTGTAATCTTTGACTAGAACTAGAAATCAAAGGCTATGTCTAAATTAAAAAATCAATATACTTGGAAACATCTTTACATATTGACATGAACTGGCACACAACAGGCCATGGCTGATCATTATGAGCGCTCTTTGGCTGCAGAACAAGATGGTTGAATAAAAATTAGCAATTATTAATGATCCCTGGAGTCATAGTTTCTGTATGCTGCTCCAAAGACTGCTGCTGGATGACATCCTAACAGAGTATTTTTTAACATGGATTTTAGTTACCTATGGGTCTATATTCAGAAAGAAATGTGTGGTCAGCGCAGTGTGCTCTGAGGGGAGATTTAGACGCAGGAAGACACACTAGACTGAGAGGAGCTGTTTCTCAGTTCACCTCATTGCAGTTACAACTGACACAGATTCATACTAAATGATCTTATGTCCTGGGTTCAGCAGTAGCAGCCATTTTTCTCCTTCTTAGTAGCTGGTGCAGTGCTGTGTTTTGACTTTCAGCCAGAGAACAACGCAGATAATACTGACGTTTTTAGTTGCTGCTCAGTAATGTTTACTCTGAACAAGGACTTTCTGAGTCTCATGCTCTGCCTGGGGGAAGAAGCAGAGACAGGACACCTAACCCAAACTAACTGAAGGCGTACTCCATACCACAGCACGTCATGCCCAGTGTATAAACTAGGGGCAGTTACCCAGAAGGGCTAGATCAATGCTTGGGTCAGGCTGGGTACTGGTGGGCAGATGGTGAGCAGCTGTATTCTCTTCCCTTGTTATTTCCCTTATCATTATTAATGGTGGTAGCAGTAGTGGTTTTGTGTTATACCTCAGTTACTGGACTGTTCTTATCTCAACCCATGGGAGTTACATTCTTTTGATTCTCTTCCCCATCCTTTCAGGAGCGGAAGGAGGAAGAAGGCACAGGAAGTGAGTGAGTAAGTGGCTGCGTGGTTCTGAGTTACTGGCTGTGCTTAAACCACAACACTATATTATGTAAGTCAAAACATTTCTCTTTTTTTTCTAGTTTAAAAAATATCTTACACCTTCATAAATGACTGAATTGATGAAAAAAAATAAAAAGATTTTAAAAAGAAAGATGTTTAGTTTATGGTCAGTTAGATAAAAATCATTTGTCTCTTACAGTAACTAGAATATCTCAGCATCACCCATGTTTGTTTTGTATTAGAAATCGAAGTTAATTAAAATGCCAGGGATGTTTGATCTAATACAGCACACTGGGTCCAAACCTAAGAGTTTAATCAAAGGGCTTTCTCCATCAGCAAAGATAGAGAGTTTTATGGGATACACAGAGCCATTCTGCCTGATCCTTTGGTCTTTTTAAAAAGCCTTTCAGTGGAATATGACAGTAGAAAATGAATTAAACTCCGCACAGAAAATGAACTGAAGAAATGCCATACAAATGCTTATCAGTAGCTGTTACGATAGCTTACTTGACTGTGTTTATCAATTAAATGCCTTGGATATAGTCCAACACAGTTAAACCATTTTCTCATATCTTTGATCACACACACGTAACATGCTACAGGCCATACAAAAATGTTACAAGAGAAGCAGTCCTTATTCTTAATTGCGTAAAGCTGAATTGAAAAGGACAAGAGTGAATGACTTTGCAATGCAACTGAATGTCAGAGCTGGAAATGCAGCTGTCAGGTGGCCTGACAGATTAATGAATGGAAAAATCCAGCAAGAGCTATTTAGTACAAAGACGCACTTGGCTTTATGTCCTTGAATTAATTTTTGTAAGCTGGATGGCTGTTTAGAAGAGAGAGAACTACATCCTACCTTGTTCTTTAAGTCTTCTCTGGGCATGTGCCGTTGGCTGTTATCGGAAATAATAACTGAACTCCATAGCTGTGAATATCCAAAGTTCTTTGTACCCTGCAGATCACAGAATGAGAGAATATTTCAGGTCAGAAGGGAGATATGGAAGTTATATGCTCCAGACCCTGCAGGATCATCTTTCAACTTTAGATTCAATTTTAAAATCAGATCTAGCTGCTCAGGGTCATATCATTCACATTTTGAACACCTCAAAGGATGGAGATGTCAGTGCCCCTTACCTCTGGTCCAAACAGTTGGTCATGCTCTGAAATTTTTTTCTGGTCTCTGATCAGAGCTTCTGTTGTTGCTCATGTTCATTGTCTTCTGTCTTACTACACTGCACTTCCCACTGTGTCTCTCCATGCACTCCCTGTAAGTAGCTGCAGACAGCAGTAAGATCTCGCCCTTAGCCTTCATTTCTCCAGGCTCAATAAATGCAGTTTTCTCCATCAGTCCCCACACATCATGTCCCCCAACCATGTGACTACCTCATGATGGTTCTGCTGGACTTTGTTAATTTAAAAATATTCCCTTCTGCCCACAACTGCTCCTTTCTTAAAGTCTCCATCCTGTTATACCAAAGTATCTTGAATAACACGGACAGCTGAGCAGCCTAAAGTAGCTACATTCGATTTTATTGCACTGACTTCCTGTTTTTAATATTTCCACTTGAATAGCAATCAGTGTAAAGTGTTGAGGCTGTGACTTGAACTTCTGTCTTCTTAAAGACAATAAATTGAAGATCTAGATTCAGTCACCATAGGAAGCACAGGACAGCTGAGAGAATACAATTTTTGTGTTGTCATTCAATTCTTGCCCTGCTGTTTCAACAAGAAACTACAAAAATAAATTTTTTTTTGTATCACTTCTCCCTCTGCTTTGTGAATGCAGACTGATTTCAGAGCCTTGAAGTTCACCACTTAATATACTACCGCAAGGTTCTAATTCTGTGTTTTCCTATACTGAACTTGCTTCAGCAATCCAGAATTAATGCTTCCTTATAGTTTTGCATATCATCAAGCAACTGTAATGTGTTCACTCCTAGGAAGCTCTCACTGGGAGGAAACCTATGAGCTGTCAACTTTCATTTGATCTCAGGCCATCCCTGTGTATGAGCCAGCATGGGTGGCTGCAGGAAAAGCAGAGATGAGATACAGACAGACCTGGAGGGGAACACTCCCCTTCTACACCAGTGGTGGTCCTGCCAGAAGACCTCACAACAGTCTTTCAAAATCTGAAATGTTGTCTTCTACTCTGTAGACGTCTCTTTCATCTACTGGAATATAAGAATGCTCTAATGGAAATAGCAAGTACATTGTTGGTTTAGTGATGACAATATGGGTGAATAGCACAGCAAAATAATTGTACGATCAGGTTCTAACACTTAAGGCATTTCCCTGCACGATCAAGTTGCCTCATAGGATCTCTTCTCGGGGAGTAGAAAATAATTTATTAGTATAGCAGTTATAAACCTCAACAGCACTCCTAAAAAGCAGAGCTTACGCACTGATAGGGCAGCAACTGCTTGTTAGCCATACTCAGAGTCATGGTGTCAGAAGCTTTCACAGAATACAAGTGAAATATATAATTTTCTGCCAGTGCCATTCTGGCAGACGGTACTGTTCTGGTAGACAGGCTTTGCTCGCTCTTGCAGTTGCAAAGTTGCTATTGTAACAAATGAGAAAATGAACCATGGAAAAAATAAACCTCCTGTGTTCTCCTGAGTCTGGCCTGACAATTTCTGGATGATGGACACCCATGTGTGAGGTCTTTGTCAGCTCAGCTAGCGAGATGGTGTTTTATGAGGAAAAAATAGATAAGGATGAAAAAAAAAGTGCTAGGGAATATATCAGTCTGGCACATATACATACACAGTTTAAGGGTAGTTTTGCTGCATTCAAACATTCAGAATAAAAAAAGTGTCCTGATTTTTCACTAAATGTGTACAGACATGATACCCACACACAGATTTGATCATTTCACTGTTACGCAAATAGAAACATACGTTTAATTAATTATTTAAATGATACTCCTCACTTTCTTCTGGCTGACATGGAACACATTAGTTGAAGCAAAACACAAGAGAAGGTGGTATTCTAACTAAATTAAGCACTTCTTTCTTGTAGTACTGCTTCTTGCCAGAATGGTAAGCAAATCACATAATTTATTTAATTAAAGGTTTTGGTTTTTTTTTTTAAAGAAAAAGAAAAAAGCCTCAAATTTCAGCGGTTGTTATAAAATAAATAAAATAATGTAAAAAATATTAAAGACTATACCCTTTTTTGAACAACTTTGCAATGCAGTGGAAGTCTTCATCCAATTTTCTTTTATTCAATGAATTTAAAGAAAAGCCCATGGGTTACCACTGGAGTGGCTCCTGAATACTGCTCCATCTCCACAGGTCAGACTATCTGATCCTTGGTAGGTCACTTACGACCACTTATCCTTTCTTACCTACTTCTCTCTTTACACTGGTGTAATATATTTATACCTCATAGAAATTATTTTGTCCACCTGAAAGTCTCTCTTGTGTGATTTTCCTGAACTATAAGAAAGATAAAAAGCCTTTCAAGCTTTAAAACCAGCACATCTGTAATTTAGCTACAGTAATATGAGTTGCTTGAGAAACTGCTAGTTCTAATCCTTTTAACATACATTGGAAAACAAACTGAAAATTAAGGTACAACAAATGATAGCAGCCTGAACTGTACTGGTTTTAAGCTGCATTGTGAGCCTAGCCACATAATTTTTAATATACCTGAAGTCTTTGCATTAGCAAACATCACACTCTGAGCTACCAGTGAGAGAACCTGGGTTACGAGTTACAGCAGAGAAGTAATGGCAAATGTCAGCCTATAGCCCAGCATCACATAAACTATGGCTCTGAGGCCTGTAAATGAGCTAGATTTCTTGTATGATATAGATCTCATGCAGATTTCCCCTTAGTGAAGCCATGCTGGCTGTCACCAACCACTTCGTTGTTTTTCATGTGCCTTAGCATGCCTTCCAGGAGAATCTGCTCCAAGAATTTACCAGGCACAGAAGTGAGACTGACTGGTCTGTAATTTCCTGGCTCATCCATTTTTCCTTTCTTGAAAACGGGAGTTATATTCCCATTTTCGCAGTCGTTGGGAACTTCACCTGACTGCCATGATTTTTCAAAGATGATGGACAGTGGCTTAGCAACTTCATTCACCAGCTCTTTCAGAACCTGCAGGTGGATTTCATCAGACCCCATGGACTTGTGTACATTCAGGTTCTTAAGATGGTCTCAAACCAGATCCTATCCTACAGGGGGCCTAAGGTCTTCATTCTCACTGTCCCTGCCTCTGCTTTCCAAGACTTGAGTGGTGTGGTCAGAGCATTTGCCAGTGAAGACTGAGGCAAAGAAGTCATTAAGAATATCAGCCTTCTCCAAATCCAGGGTAGACAGTTCTCCTGATAGTTTTCAGAGAGGGCCCATGTTGTCTATAGTCTGTCTTTTATTTGCAATGTACCTACAGAATCCCTTCCTGTTGTCTTTCACATCCTTAGCCAAGTTTAATTCTAAGTGGGCCTTAGCTTTCCTAACCCGGTCCTTAGCTTCCCAGACAACATCCCTGTATTCTTCCCAGACCGCCTGTCCTTGCTTCCACGTTTTATAAGACTCTTTTTTCCTTCGAATTTTCCTCAGCAGCTCCTTATCCATCCAAGGAGGTCTCCTGGCCCTCCTGCTGCACTTCCTTCTAGTTGGGACGCAGCACTCCTAAGCTTGTAGCAGGTGATCCTTGAGTATCAACAGTCTTTGGCCCCCTTGCATTCTAGGGCTATATCCCATGGAACCTTACTAAGCAGGTTCTTGAAGAGGACAAAGTCTGCTCTCTTGAGTCTGCTGCACGCTCTTCTCACTGTACTGGGGATCTCAAACTCAACCACCTCATGATCGCTACAGCCAAGAGTGACCTGGACCGTCATATTTACAACCACCCCTTCCCTGTTAGTGAGCACAAGGTCAAGCATGGCACATCTCCTTGTCAGCTCCTCTATTACTTGCAGAAGAAAATTGTCTTCCACACAATTGAGAAACCTCCTGGATTGCTTGTGCTGGGCTGCACCACCCTCCAACAGATATCAAGGTGCTTGAAAGCCCCCATGAGGAAAAGGACCTGTGCACATGAGGTTGTTCCTATCTGTCTATAGAGTGCTTCAACTGCAGAGTCCTCTTGATCAGGTGATCTGTAACAGATCCCCACAGTAATGCCTCTCATTGCTGTTCTCCCTTTAACCCGGACCCACAGACTCTCTGTTAAGTGATCACCTGTGCCCAGACAAAGTTATATACTCTCCAGCCTATCCCTAATATAAACAGTAATTCCCCCTCCCTGCCTGCCAGGCCTGTACTTTCTAAAGAGCCTGTAACCTTCCATTCCAACACACCAGTCATAGGAGCCACCCCACCACGTTTCTGTGATGCCTATTATATCATATCCCTGCAGACGTGCACACATCTCTAATTCCTCTTATTTGTTACCCATACTAATGGCGTTTGTACAGAATCATCTGACCCGAGCTCCAAATGAAGCCAGCTCATTGGCTGGAGTGGCTGAAATATCTCTACATTGCTCCAAGTATTTACTATAGGTGCTGGCAACTGACTGGGTATGTTGGGATGGAATAATGCCTCTCTCTCCCAACACATCTAGTTTAAAGCTTTCTTCACCAGCTTGGCAAGCCTCCTAACAAAACATCTCTTCCCTTTCATTGTCAGACCAGCTCCACCAGCCTCCAGTAGACCTAGCATCCCAGATCAAATCTCATGTTCCAAGTACCCAAACCCACTACTATGGCACCACTGTTCTAGCCATTTATTATCCTGCCAAATCTGCCTAGCCTTTTTAAGGTCCTCCCCTTTATCCTGGAAAATTGATGAAAAGACAATCTGAGCTCCAGAGCCCCTAACCACCTCTCCCAGCTTTCTGTAGTCCTTCCTAATGTTCTCTGGGCTACTGCTATCTATATCAGTAGCAACAGCATGGATCACTAGAAGTGGGTAATAGTCAGCGGGACTCACTACAGTAGGCAGCCTCTCTGCAACATTCCTGATCCGAGCCCACGGTAGGCAACACACCTCCCTTGAGACTGGGTCAGGCTGACAGATGGGTGCCTCTGTGTTTTCCAAAGTAGAGACCCCTACTACTATGACCTGCTGTTATGGCAGCACCAGCAGTGATCTTTACCAAGGCATCAGCCAGTTGTTCATGTTGCAAGGCATGTGTTCCTTCGTTAGCCCCCTGCAGGACTCTGAAGTGGCTCTGGGTGGGGACATCAGATTTAGGAGGAAGCCCCTTGCCTTTAATTGCCCACTGCCTCTTTTTTTTTGTTGGGATTTTTGTTGTTGCGGGGTTTGTTTTGGTTTGGTTTGGGGTTTTGTTTGTTTGCTTGTTTGGAGTTTTCTTGTTACTAGTTCCCAGCTTCATGGGTTAGCAGCCTCCTTTTTTCCTGCATGGGCTACGATGGACGCTTGAGGCTCCT
>JANRGW010007676.1:0-21853 GCA_024733675.1 Psilopsiagon aymara
TGCACACAATACTCCAAGTGAGGTCTCACAAGAGCAGAGTAGAGGGGCAGGATCACCTCCCTCGACCTGCTGGTCACCCTCCTTTTGATGCAGCCCAGGATGCAGTTGGCTTTCTGGGCTGCAAGAGCACACTGCAGCCGGCTCATGTTCAGTTTCTCATTGACCAACACCCCCAAGTCCTTCTCTGCAGGGCTGCTCTGAATCCCTTCTCTGCCCAACCAGGAGCTGTGCCTGGGATTGCTCTGACCCAGCTATAGGACCTTGCACTTGGCATGGTTAAACTGCATCAGGTTTAAGTTCGTTTTTAAGTTGGAGTTAGCTGTTAGCAAGAGATCAGATTGGCCTCAACCTACTAAATATAAATATATTTTTATTGGTCTCTTTTTATTTTTTTCCCTGTGACTCTTGAAGTGTTGATAACTTTAAGGGGGTTTTGACAAGGAAAAGGAATGCTGATCTTCATCCCTGCAGGGCAGAGAACAGCTTGAATGTCATGTTTAGTGGGAGTAATGAGTCCCTTCACTTCCAGCATCAGCTCTGTGGGTGGACTGCTGCAATATGCTGGTGGGAGAGCCAAATTACTCCCCTTCTACATGTGCTTTGTCACTGTGGAAACCATGCTTCGTTCTTGTGCGCTGTATTTCCCAGTGTTTCTTCAGAGAGGAAGGGAATTTGTACATAGAAATTTAAATGGAAGTGCTCAGGACACCTGTTTTGCTAACCCTGTTACCTGCCTCTGCTGCCTGTATCTGCCTGGCACTAGCTCTTTCATTTCCCTCTTGAAGCAACTGCTAGGGTTAGTCCTCGAGAGCTCTTACTTCATTTTGTGAAGCAGAAAGTGGTTTTCCATATTTCTTCATATGTGGTTGCGGTTGTTTTTAGTAATTGCTTCTAGCCATCCAATTGCCTTTTAGGTCAAGAAACCTGTGTGAAATTTCCACCCACTGGTACAAGTATTCTCTGTCTGAGGCAAAGCAGTGGGTTTATTAGGCAGGGTCCGTGTGCCATCAGCACGGCACCGTGGGTGAGGATGCTGCGGAAGTGCAGGCAACAGGGACACTGAGTGCCTTGCACTGGTTGTGATTGAGGACCAGAGGGATGGCCTTGGTCTTTGGTCTCTTGAGTTGCGTCTATAGTGTGTTGCAATCTTCAGGAAATGAGGCTGTACAAAGGACTTAAAACCAGGGAATGATATAGCTACTGCACAGTAAAATAAAATAAAATAAAATAAAATAAAATAAAATAAAAACGTAAATGAAATCCCGAAAAACTTCCCATTTACTGCAAACTCCTGAACTTGAAAACACCTACATACCTGAGAGGAGATGTAATACTTTTTCTCACGTTGATGCTATCACAGCAAAACACTTTACGTTGTCTGTGCTGCCTCAAGAGTGAGAAATGGGGATGGCCTTTGAGATTGTAGAAAACTTGAAGTGGAAATGAATTCACTGGAGATAAGTATGTTTGTGTAAGTCTCTATAGAAATGTTTCTGTCAGTCTGTTTAGATTATCAGCTGCTCTGCCAGCTGCCTCTGCCAGCACAGGAAATGGAAAACTGGGGGTAAGAGATCTCAGGCTGCTTCTTAAGCCTTTTTTAACTGTCACAGAAAAACGAGGGAGAAGTGTACTCGCAGAAGGAGTTCCCAGTCTCTCAAAAGCACATTCGTCACTGCAGAGAGGGCTGCACTTGGTGTCTGGGTGAAGGGGGAAAGTTGTGAGGGGTTTTTTTTCTCATATCTGTAACAAAGTCATTGTTTGGTTCATGTGGAAAAGCAATAATTGCATGTTGTGAGAGAAGGACTGGAGTCACAGAAAAGCTACTGTCATAGTTTTGGTCTTGCCCCATCTATTCCTTGGTATAGCCAAAAACCTGAGGGGGCTTATCTCTGGAGCTCCCCAGACACATATTCATGCTTTTATCAAGTGTTTCACAGTGTGATGTTTGCTGTTGATACAAACATGGTGTTGCTGGCACAGTTCAATTATTAGGATTTCACTAGGCCGATAGGGAATTTCGTTTGATACAGCCTGTCCTCCACCCCTGCCCACTGCCTCAGTCCAAGGAGGAGTTTCCCTGGAGTAAGGAAAGGGTGAAAAGATAGTGTTTCCAGGGACTGCAGTCTCCAATCACTGGTGTCTCCACTGGTTGTAAATTATTGGCTGGTAATGAAAAGACTTGGTTTGTGTCTTGGGTTAGTTAAATAAAGGCAATATTAAGAACAGCCTTTAATACCATAAAGCTAGGAATGAGGCTTTGCTTGAAATGTGTTCTGTTTATGAATGGGCAGTCTGCAAAATATTCTGACCTAGCAGTTACAAGGCGTGTAGCTCATTCAATTTAGCTACTCACTTTTAAGTAACTTCTTGCGTTCACTTCAGGCTTTCTGTGTTATCCATCGTTGCAGCATCTCCAAATCTTTTTCCATCAGTAATTTGGCAAGTGCTTAGATCTCATCAGCAGGGAGCTGGGTATATCCTTCAGCACTCTGAACAGAGTTGGGAATACCCATATGCCTGAATGCTTTTCTAAATGGGGGTAAACCATGTGGAGTATAACCCATCCTGTAGTATTTGCAGTATGCCAATTTGGGTTTGGAGCTGTGGGCTATCGGTAGCGCTAAGATGAACTGTGCGTTCATCACACTGCCTATGCCCTTTAAACTGGGTACTTCCCAGACTCCAGGATGCTTTCTTATCCATTCCTGCTTCCCAGAGGCTCCCTGAGATGAACTGTCCAGCTGGGATCTGCTTCCTTTTTCATGTGCCAGAGAGCTGGCACAAGGCCTTTGACCTTTGTGACAAGCCCAGTCTGCATATACATATAGGGGTACTAAAATATCACATTAAGACATGTATTACAGCTAAGATAACAGTTCTGTATCCTTAGGAGGTATAGAAGTAAAAGGAAATGGACACAGAATAACAAGTTTTGTTGTGAAATGCAAAGAAATTGGAAGTGGAAATACAAAACACTGGTTGCGTATTCAGTGTGTTTGCTGAAGATGAACTATTGCTTGTTTCTGTGCTCTGGAGTCTGGTGTCTGTCCATGCCACTGGCAAATGGTTGGTAATTTACTCCAAAAGGTGTCTGTGTTACTATAGGGTTTTCCTCGTAGAACAACCCTAAGAATGTGAAGCTCCTTTAGCTTCAGGGTTATGATTTCCATCATGGGCTTGTCAATTTAGTCATAAATAGATGCTGTCATGAAATCACCTACGAAGTGGATTATTTGGTGAAAAAACTCAGTCCCTCTCCAATTACTTTCTCTGCACCTGAAGGAAGATGTCTCAGCAGTCTCTAAAGCAGACTGACTAATAATGAGGAGGTTTTGCTTTTCTTGCTTTCAGCGTCACACCTGCATTAGGTGGGAAACACAGTGTGTGAATAGCCAAGTGCTGCTGTGGCAATGAGCCCGTGACATGGGCACTGGTCACTTAGACCTGCTGCTCAGGAGAGAAGTATGAATCTGACCAAGTGCTTTGGGCTTAAGTTACTTTCCTAATCTGGGTATAAAACTGGAAGGAGTTGAGCATAAAGGGTACACTTTTCCAGAGGGGCAATATTAAGCAATGCAGGACCTACAATTTTTGGCAGTTATCAGAGAGTCCTCATGGACTCTAAGTACATGCTTTGTGCTGTCTAAGAAGGTAAGACATCTGCTGTGGATGGTTTTAGCCAGAAAGCAATGTGTCACCATCCTTTGGCTTCAGGTTGAAAGGTCTGCAGGTAACTGTTGTGTTTAAGTCTTGTCCTTATCTTGCATAATCTTGTGTCCTCTCAAAAGGAGAAATAAACGCTCTTTAGGATTCTCCTTAGTAAGGGACCAACAAATACTTTTAGTATTCTTGACTTGGATGTCATTCCAGGGCTGTGCTGGGTAAGAGAGGGCAAGGAGAAAAAGCCATGAGAAGACCTTGGGGTGCTGTCAGCAGCTGGCACAAATGGCTTCTTGGTGTAACTGTCTCTTTTCAGTCTGGACATTGTACCTTTATGTTCTTCCTACATGTTCATTTTCAAGAGCTACTCTTTCATCTCCTTGCAGCTGATCTAATATCAACCACATCAAGCCAGCACCCTCCATTATACCCCTCTTGCCTTTTGCTCTAGTCCTTTCTTGTCTGTGGCCACTACCCTTCCACACTGATTAGAAGAGGCTGTGATTTACATCCTGCTATCACCAGGGACAACATGTTCCAGGGGCTGACTCATGGCTGGGACAGGCCCTGGGACAGGCACTGGGATATTCTTACCACCTCTCAGGCACCTTTTGCCGGTCGTTACTTGCATGGGTGTAAATTCAATTAATTCAAGTAATGCAAGTAAGATGGAATGCTTATGACTATATTTGATGTTCTAACATGCGCTGACTTAATTTGAATGAAAGTTGTAAGTGCTTTGACTCTGAGCCTGGCAAAGCTGTGTTATGAAATAAGCATTAAAGGATGCTCTTGGCTGGAGCTGGCCTCTCTCTGTGCCGCCAGGCCAGCCAGCCTTGGCTGCTCCAGCTTGGTTGCACCCAGAGCTATGCTGGGGCTGTGCTCTCTGCCTTTTAGCTGTTTCCTGCCATTATCTGGGATTGCATTGGCTGGAGATTGGGAAAATAAACAATGCAAGGACAGAAGAGAGGCCCTGGGTCTCCTACCTGCTGCTTCCTTGGCTCGGGCTTCCACACTGCTCTCTCTGAGCTCTGGCTGTGCTGAGCCTGCTGCTGCCTGGCCCTGCTCAGGGGCACTAATGCCGTCCTGGGTTGGGTGAGCAGGCTGCCTCAGGCTTCCATAAAGCCCACTTAAAACTCCACCTATCCTTTCTGCTCTGCTGTCACCCACCGAGGTGTATTCGCTGCAGTGTGTGTCATGAGGATTGGGCCATAAATGCTGATTGCTTTACAACAGACAAGATTTTTCAAGGATTTCACATGCAATCATCAGTTTATTTGCATATTGACATAAGATTATTGCAGGATTGCCCAAATAATGCCTTTGAAATTCTGAGTGTTAATGTGCAAAGCCAGTAAAGCACAAATTGGAGTCATTTATTGACCAGGAAAGGAGGAGAATTCCTCCTGGAGCTAAACCCGAATTTGTATAGCTCTCCTTTTCCCATTTCCTCCCGTATTTCTGGGCTGACAGCCGGAGCGACTGTTGTGCCTGCATGGAGCAGTGACAGCAGATGGCAGCAGTCTCCTTCCACTGCCCAGCGTTAAATCATCCCCCGAGGCGCCGGGAAGCGGCTGTAAACTTGAGCGGGATGGGGAGGGCACAGCTCTCCGGTTAGGAGATTGCCAAGTGCTTTATGAAGTTTGGACGCCAGGAATCTGAGGGTGTTTTAACCGGATCTGCCGTTGACTGTCAGTGGCAGATACCAAATACTGTCTTCCTGTTAGAGTAGAACTGAAATGCAATTTGGAGCAAATGGGATTTCCAAGCTAAGGCTGACTGCCAGCTCTTTACTTTTGTTTCTTGACAATTATATCAAGGCCACCAGGTGGGGATAAGGTCCTTTCTAGATTTCTATTGGATTTATCCTTCCAGTCGCTAACTCTGGTCGGGTCCAAGGGAACCCTGTAACATGTACCTGGCAAGCAACATCGGAGTTGCTTTCTGTCATTCTAAGTACTGAGTGTATGGGGCTGTCATAAAATCGTAGGAGCAGAGTGCTGAGCCTGGAAGTCATTTTGGTTTGGGGTTCTTTCTATGTAAAAGCCCTGGTTTCAGCCGAGGAGCATTTCTGGGCAGCCAGTTGTGTGAAACCTGGGGTGGGACGTATCACATGGAGCGCTTGGAGTTGGAGATGGCAGTCTGCCACCCATGGTGGGAGATGCTCTCCTCATGATGCTTGTTAAACCACCATTAATGAATTTAAGGGGGTTTTGGCAAATGGCAAAAATGCTTCTGCCAAACACTTCCCACCCAAATCTCCTTCTGTTAAGAAAACTGCTGGGAGACTGATGTAAGGACACTGCTGTAAAAGCTCAGATGATTCCAATAGTTTGGGGTCCAAGCCCTTGCTTCCATTGAAGAAACAGAAGTTCACCACATGGCTGGTGGCTTATTACTTTTCTTCTATTTCAGAGCTCAATTATGAGTGTACAAACCCCATCTTCCTAAACTGCTCATCCTTACACTCAGTCATGTTGTTTTCAGCAATACTTGAATGCTCAGTTGCATTGGGACGCAGCAAGGGAAGGGAGAGCTGGGGAGGGGAAGGGAAGGAAGCAGGACCATAAGAACAGACAAAACAGTACTTCGTAATAAGAAGAAAGTCAACAGATCTTTTGGTTTGCCCTTTGGTAATGCAACCTTTGGTAATTAAATTACCAGGTTGAAATTATGAATCATTTAAGGGCTATGAGAAAAGTACAGTTAAATAAATCATTCATTACACTGCAAAAAGTTGTTTTAACTCTTCAGTGCTGGGAAAATTTTCAGGGATCTGCTGTTTATTTTCATTTCTTGTGGCAGATTTTTGTAAAGTTGGAAGCTGTAACCCCAAATTTGTGTTCTGTTTTCTTGCAGGTAAGTCTGGATGGGGCTGCTTGAACTGTGCAGTTTGGGAATGGATGTGAGCAAAGTAAGCCCTCTTCCAGCTGTGCCAGCCTGGTAACAAGGTCAGAGTGCTGTCTTGATTTTTGAGCTCTAATTCTTGAAATGAAAATGGAATGGATAAGACAATTGCAGCCTGACGTGGCTATGCAGATATGATGTTCACATCAGATGTGAACACTGCTGAACTGAATATGTTACTGAGAATTATTATGCAAGCTGCTGTTTCTCTGGTTCCTCAGTAAACGAAGATTGGGTGGAGAAAAAAATGAAATATTCACATTACTGATATTCTAAAGGGTAATTCAGCCATTTAGCTGTGGTTTTTTTTATCATTTAATGGCTTCTCTAGTTATGATAGATTCCAGATACAAATATTTCAGTGCCTCCTCTTGAACAAGGCTGAGTTACCAGGTCACATGCTGAAAGGTTACTTTATGGATCTTTTATTAATCACCTGGCAATAAGATCTTTCTATAAGCCAGTAAGATACTGCAATTGGGCAGGCATGCTTTGCTTCCTATCTAAACCTTGCTCTGTGACAACTCCTGTTAGCAGTAAAAGACACCTCTGTGCCTTGCAAGCCTCCTTGCATTGAAATGGGTGGAATCTGTTGAGATGGTGCCATGTTTATTGTGTCAGAGTTGAAAATTATTTCCTTTGGATTTTTCTTTCTCTGTTTTCTTCTCACGTTATCTCCAGGAAGAATTGCATTCACCTCTTGTCAAATTCTGGCATTGGCTTTCAGGTGTTGCCTGTGTAAATCAAACTGTGTCTTCTTTAGAAGTCTTTGTTATGAAGCATTCTGTTGCCCTGATCTCTGATCCCTATTCATGTACCAGTACCAGCAGCAAAAGTCTTTCATTAATATTTCTGTATGCCCGTTTTGTGGTATCTGTTCAGATCAGTGCTGATGACAGGACAGATATTGATGATCAATATGCAGAATATGGTAGGCAAGGCTGTCTCATGAAGCTTTCCAAACACAGATTCTTTTCATATTTCAGCTATGCACTGAAAAAGGTGCTCACTGCCCTCAAATTCATTGAGTAGATCTGCACCACTCTACTTCTATGCATGAAGTTATCTCGTTTCAATTACTACTCATGTCAGCCAGAAATATTTTTATATGAGTGCTAAGAAACTTCTTATGTTTGGCTCTTTCCCTTTCCTTTCCGTTTGTGTTGACTGATGTTAGGATGTTTTTTATCAACTGGGAAAAGAAGACATAATTTCTTTGCAACTCTATCACCACTGCCATTTTGAGGATGAAATAACAAGAGAGCTTTTTCCCATGCTAGTGAGTGCCTCACTTCTGGAGTAAAGCTGAGATTTCGGGTGGTAGAAAATGTGTTACTAGATTCACATATGTTATATTTCTGTCTCTGAATGACCTATAGTTTTTTAGCAGCTGCTGTATGTTTTTTTCTTCTGAAAGCTCACAGTGGTTTTGATCATGCTCATCTGTCTCTTTGGGCATACCAGGGAAAACATCCTCAGTATGCATTCACATCTGCTTTCAAACACCTCATGGTTACTGGTTTTAGATATCAACTTGCATCCTGCACTTGGTACAGAATAGCTAATTCAACATAAAAGGGTTATACTTCTAAATGTGGTGCTTCCTAAGCCTTTTTATTCCAATTTCCCATTTTTGGCTTTTGAACTTAGTTTGGTTTCCAGACTCTTGGTGACCAGATTCTCTTCCTCTGCAGTGGCTGATCAGCCTCTAATGCATGTGAGTACCATTGACCCTGTCATGACATGAGATACTTCTGTGCCTTTTCATACACATATACTGAGCTCCTCCCTTTGGTACTCAGCTGCATTCTCCCTCCACACTGCCCTCATCAACCTTGGCTGGGTGAATTCTACACAAGGAGCAGTATCCACACTCCTTAAACAGCTTATTCATTGCCTCCAACAGTAACAGGCATCATTTGGAACCTGGCACATTGCACATTATCAATGGCATAAATACCCTGCAGTGAACAAGGCTGTGTAGGATTTCTCGTATTTCAAGAAACCCTGGACTCGTTAATGGGTAAGGGATTTGATGTGAGAGCCCCCTCTGTCTTGTTGCAATGAAAAGCAGGCTTGTATTTCAGCATTTCTGTTTTAAATGTATGCCTCTTTCAAGGGTTTTTGCATGTTAGTGGATAAAAAGTTTGTAGATGCAAATATGAATAGTGACAAATCAAAAATAAAGCCTTAAAAATAAACCTCGGATGTAATCTAAGGTATAAACAGGATTTTGGAAAGAAACCCCAAGTTGAAGAACTACACAAAAATACCTTTCTGCAGATCCACTGAAGTCAAAGTTAATATTCATGTCATAGAGTTCTTACACTGGCTGCAGAAATTATGCCGAGGGCATAGGAGATAGATATAAAAATGAATGCTGTCCATAGATAGCCATTGTTTCCCACAGCATATCTCAGAAACCAGCATACGATAGATTTTATCAGGCTTTAGAACTTCATTTTTAAAAGTAAACCTCCCCTGTAAGCCTCGCAGGAGGAGCAGAATTCCTTTGTTGCCCTCAGGCTAATGCCAATATCCAAAGCAAAATATTCTGCCTTAAAACAGAATTAATCCTAAAGCCCAGAAGACGTGGACTGGCAGTTATCTTCAGTTGTAACCACTTTGAGTGATGTCTATAGAAAGCTGCACTGTTAATTTACATCTTGGTTGGCTGGGAAACAAGGAGCGTCGGGAAGTATATATATGGGAGTCCTTCGTAGGAAAGAGAATTGTTATGGGAAGTACCTCCTCCAGCTTGGCTGGCGGGTGTGCTCTGAAAATGGCATTCCAGAATCTTTTGTGACAGCCTTTAGTTTGTGATTTATACCTCTCAGGTGATGTTGAAATCCTCCTTTTCATTGTCTTAGTAGAAAAGTTAAACAAGTCAGAACCTGTTGCCCTTGGGAAAGGTAGGAAGGAGAGGCTTGTGATTACACTTTTGATCAGGGAGGTTATGGGGATGCCACCAGTGGAAAAGTAGCAAGGAAATCCAGCAGAGAGCAGGGGTGGAGAGGATTCCTGGGTTTGAAATAGTTGCAGTTTTAGTCTGAAAAAGGGGTAGGGTTTATTTCTTATGTTTAATATCAAATCAGTATTTCTAAAGTTTATTTCTTATGTTTAATATCAAATCAGTATTTATAAAGGCTGGGCTATGCTTATTTATGAAGAGAATTCATCTTGTCAGGGGTCTTTGTGCTGCTCTTGTGGAAACAGTGTGCACAGCTGGAACACTTTAAAACACATCCTTAAATGTATGTTTGGAGTCCTGGGACTGGCAGAGGAGGGCTGCAGGTTGCAGGGAAGACCTTCAGTTTCTGTCTTGCCTGCTCCAGTAGGCACAGCATGTTGCACTCATTGAGTGTGATGTGACCTGTAAGGTATTTGTAATGATTAGTTGAGCTTACTAAGCACTTTTGCAAAAGAAATGGCTTATGTGGTTCAGACAGGAAGAAAATAATGGTTGTAAGATCAAAAGTATGCTTCTGTATCGTTAAACCTTGCAGTTCCAGAACCCAAATGGTACTTACTAACCTGCATGAAGCAGCAATGGTAGTTAACTGTAGTTCGGTTTACTGTACTTTTTCTTTTGATGTGGTTCTCCAAGCATCTATGGGCTAGGAGCCCTGATGTGCTCATGGTCATGTATAAAGACTTCTCTGATTCTGAATGAGATTAAATATGACTTTTGTATTTAATTGATGGAACTGTTTGCTTAGCTTTAGCCACAGAGTCAGAATTTCATGCTTTTTCTACTGTAGATACATATACCTGCCAGGCATGGGCTGGAAAGCACCAATAGGATGCAAGATGCTGAGCAACAAAGTGCTTTAAATCTCCTCTAGGCAGGCTCAGCCGTTCTGGTCCTTGGAATGCCAGGCAGCTCTCTGAGGCCTGCCTAGGTGAAAAATCATGCTGATACTAATCTCATGGGCATTGCGTGAGCAGTAGTGCAGCAGTGGAAATGTTTTAGCCTCTAAACTGCAGTTGAAATATAAAACAACCAACTTTAGTAAAAACCCAGAGAAAACCTAAGGCTGCTCTTGGTTTTCTGCTGCAGTTCAGTAGCTGAGAGAGAAGCCTATCTCCCCTGAAATAAATGTGCTATCTGAAGCCAAATGACTTAGGAAGTAGAGGTGCTTGCTGCTTTGGAGTTAAGTGGCTTAAATTTATTGTGAAACAGACTGTAGAGGGAAAAACGGGGAATTTTTTTTTTTTTATTGTTTTCTGGAGATTTGGGGTTGTCTTGCATTGTTCAACCTGGGTTCTCAGCATTCCTTTTCCCGGGACAATGTGTCCCGGTGTCAGAACAGAAACCTGACAAATTCCCCTCAAGTTTCTTGTGCCTACCAGCAGTGTTTGTAGCGATGATGGGAAGTGGAACATCATCAGGGTGCCTGGATAACCCACCTATTTCTGAAGCCTGCACATGGTTCTGAGAATAACAAGTATCTGAAAGAGAGCATGTCTTAAAAGTTCTGTCAAGTAATTTATGTTAAAATTGAAGCTTTATATCGGAATCCCATTTCACCATGTGCTCTTCACACATTTTCTTCCCTGAGGTGGGAGCTGAATGCTCAAGTGATCATTTAGGTATTGAGGAGTAAGCAGGCTTTTCAAATCATGCCTTAGTAGATGCATATTAAGTGCCACAGCTCGGTTCTTGCCAAGCCCAGAGACAAACATGATTTTGTTTTGAAGCCCTTTCTCTGGTGTTTGTAGCGATGTCAGATTGCAAATATCTGTGGCCCTGAGCATAGTTTGGATTCTACAGAATATCTGTCCTACTCACAAGGGGATTTGGATTACATCTGAGTTTCTGAGGACAAAAAGGCTTCCAAAGTTGGGATAACACATATTTAGTTCCCAGCATCACTTCTAGTCTTCTGAGGAGAATGAATCTGGTACCTTGTCTTCCTGATGCAACTTTCTCTCATGACGTTAAGACATAATAAGGATGCAAACACTGCTGCATGTTTTGTGATAGGACTTTCCTTTGTGATGGAGAACATAAATTCCCCACAGTAATACAAAATCAGGTAGTCTCTGATTTTGATAGATGTGCTGATCTTGCAAACTCAGCTTTGTCTTCAAGTGGGTTCCTGCGTTTCAGCTCCCTCTCAGCATCTCTTCCTCTTTGTTCTCTGAAATAATCACTGCTAAGAAAGGTGGAAAATAGCATATATAACAAGATGTTTCCTGTGCCACTACCTTCTGTATGCCAAAGCAATAGAAACGTCCATCCAACCAACAGATATGTATCTGTGAAGTTTGACAACAATCAGATTACCGCACATCTGCTTTCTAGTTCAGTCATAATGTTATTTCCTGTAAGAATAGAAAACAGTGAGCACAGTTACACATTCCCTTGTGCCACCCAAGCTGCTCTGAGTGTCTGGATCACCAACACTTTGTTCTCAATAAACATAATATTTTGCTATTGGGAAAATGTTTGATAGTGAAAAGACAAATACTCTGCACCAAGCAGAGTGTTGTGTCTTATGGCTGTAAGGCAGCCTGCCTGGGAAGTTTCAGAAATTTTTCAGTTCAGATAATCTCACACACGTAAAATATCAGCTTCTTTTTCTTGCTTTTCCTAGCTGACTTTAACCCAATAATTCAATCCTTTCAAATTGTTTCTCTTATTACTCAGGAGGGCCATACGGGAGGATGGAACTCTTCCATTCTAGGGCCAGAGCGTACCATCTTTTGTGCATTCAAGTGTCCCATCAGTAGCTTGTTTCTTGCTCTAAATATCTCCCTATATTACCACAGAGAGCAGCTCTTCATCATTTTTCTCTGTTTAGGTCTGTGGTATTTCATCTCTCCATGTTTGTTAGAGCTATAAGCAGTTTATCAATGAGTAAGTTGCTGCTATAATGCAATCCTCGGGACAAAACACGGTTTCCTAATTCTGTATAGATCTTCTAGATCATCTGGCTGGCTGTCTCTGTAGCTCTCTGAGATGGCAGCTCCCAAGTGATTGGGTTGTGTTGGTTTTGATCTGACTTGAGAAGTGTCAGTGAGCCTCATGCATTTAGCTACCTGTTTCAGGAAAGTTTATTGGTTGATACGTCTCTTATTATTTAATATATTAAATATAAACCCAGTGTATGGAAGTACTGAACTTTGCCTCCCCACCTTTGAAAGGATATTTTCACTCAGTGTTTACAGCCTATTAATAATTTTAGTCAGTGATATTTTGTATTCTCTGATAAAATTGCACTCCTAGGGACTTGCAGTAGATCTGGAAGCTTTGCTTCAGGCCCTACTTCTGCTACTGATGATGGTGAAATCGTAGACATGACCTAGATTCTCATCAGCCCTTTGAATGAGGTAAGTTTTGAATATGAGCCTATACCTGAAGTAGACATCTCTCTCAGGAATGGAGGAGACCTTGGAAAGTAATTTGAAAGCCAAGGGAATATCCTGTCCCCCATATCCCTAGATGTGCCCTGCAGGGACAGTGGTGGGAAGGAGCTGCTACCTGCTCTACCGTCAAGTGCCTTGGGAAGCTGTGGTTACCTCTCACTTAGGGGCTGGGAGGAGAAGTTGTGGTGTTGTGGCTTGAGCCTGCAGGGTGCTGTTTGCTGCCACCTCCTCAGCAGCTACAGACATGGGAATGGCAGAAGAGCAGCTTCATTGAGCTGATACCCAGCAACAGAGACACGGCTGGATAAAACAGGTAGGCATGGCATGCAACAGGAATGAACTCGTGTCTGTGCAGTAGATAGCAGCTCCTTTAGATTGCAGGACATTCACTGCTGGAAATCGACACTTAGGATGGGAGAGTTTGCAAGATATTTTATCTTCAAACACAGTTCTCATTTTTCCTTTTGAATAAGCCCTGAGGGTGTTTTTCTCATTAGAATTCAGAAAGTGAAGGCAGCTGACTTATGATGCAGTGTGAAAATTGATAGCAAAAGCAGCAGGTCAGACATAGTGGCTGGCTGAAAGTTGTCCTTGGGATGAGGCAATGTCCCTGCAGTTGTTGGTGGGTGCACTACTCCAGTGGTCACAAAGGCTATTGCACCTTCTGCTGCGAGACCAGTATGGGATTTAACCAATGGGCTGGGGAGTTCCCACAAGGAGACAGGAAAGGTGGGAGCTTCACATAATTAACTTGAAGATTAAAATTGATCTATTTTGTTTCAAGTCTGTGTGTTGAGCTAAGATAGGTTTTTTTTCTTCAAGAAAGTCACCTGAAGTGATTGTCTGTATGGTAATCATAAATTGGGACTAAAATGCCCAAAGGACACAATGTTTCCTGTCTTGGGTCTCATACACTGCTTGTTGAGGCACGATTGGGTCAATCCAGTGCTGCCTTTCTGTGTTTGAACAGACTGTGTGTTCACTGGCCCTCTTCCCTAGGAAATTCCTGTTGTATATTAGAGATAGTTATGATACCTGCTTTAAAGAAGAAAAAAAAATAAAAATGTGTATCCAAGAAACCCAAAGGAATTGCGTGTTTTCTTAATCCAGTTCTTTCAGTGAAGGAATCCTTGTTACTGCTTTTTGCATGTATTTAGGTAATGACGAGAGTAACACATTTGATCCTTGTCAGTGGTCAGGGCACAGTTTTGTGCACTGAATACTGGCTATGGTTTTGCTCGCTACAGGCAGGTGACTCCCTGTGTAGATGCTGGATGTTCAGGTTTTCCCTGCTGGCAGATTGTCATTAAGCCTTGTCCTCTGTTGGGATGATTGCTTAGAGGGAAAATTCTTCACATTAAAATGTCCCCCGTATTCTGTAAACTTGCTTTATTTTCCCCCTGCTCTGCTCTGCGCCATAGAGATGTTTTTCTCATACCATTAGCACTCTTTCTTTTATAGCAGAGAAAAAGCAGTCCCATTATCCATTGTGTTGATAGCTGGAACACTCTCCGTTGTCATTCAGCTGAGGGAGCTGAGGCTTCTCTAAAGCCCTGTCAGTCTGATGGAGCCAATTTCACTAAAGCTTCAGAAGGAAATGGGAATCTGTAAGCAGCGCTTCTGCAAACAGCACATACCCCTGACAGCTATGCAAGCCTGCAGGGGCTGTCTTTCTTAACCCCACTTCTGTGCTCCCTCTGAAATGGCAGGGTTTTACACACAGAGCTGTTCATGTCACCTTTACACATTAATTTGTTTGAATGTGTAGTATTCAGCTGTTTCGTATGCCTGGGGTTATCTGTCCTCCTTGTTCAATCTGTGCAAGCAGAATGGCTTCCTGTGGTTGGGAGGATACTGAAGAATGATTTGGGAACTTCATTTTCTGCCTGGGTCTGCCAGATCACTCTGTGACCTTAGCCAAGTCTCTTCATCACACCCTGCTTCCCACTCTCCATCTGTGACCTGTGTCCATTATGTACCCGCACCCTCGGAAATGGTTCATGAGGGGCATTACTGAGCATTGGTGATGTTGCTACTGTTGCCTTTCAGCTTTTTCCTCTGGAGAAGCTCTTGGTGCTGGTTTGCTGCTGCTCTTCACACAGCTGATTTTGCACTCTCTTGCTGCAGGTGCACACAGACCTGCAGACTTTTGTTTCTAAGTTTGCTTTAAGCAGCCTCCTTAAAAATGGATCAGGCTGTAATTAGAAGTTTAGTACAGATGCTAACGGATACCTTGGGATTAAATATGTGCCTCAGAATCACTGCAGAGACCACTCGTATCACTGAATCTCAATCAAGGTGTCATTTTTGCAGTGACGCAAAGGGAATGTCTCCTCATCAGTCACCTGAAAAATAGCTCTCTAGCTGAGATATCTTTGTTCAATATTTTGTCATTTATTTAAACTGAGAAAGCCCCATGTTGCCTCTGAAGTGTAAAATTGAAGAGTTACAGCTTGAGCTGCTGGCAGACCCTGGGGGCTGGGAAAAGCGCAAATGCTTTGCACTGCCTTTGCTGGGATGCAGCAGCAAACGGAAACGTGGCAGTTACTTGTGTTAAAGAGTAATTTGGTGTTCATACAAGCGCTGGAATCACCAGATATTGTTGGTGCTGTCTACAGTAAGAACGTGGTTAGTAGTTTCAGAAAAATAAGATGAGACTGTCTGTATTAATGATATGACACTTTAGCAAAAACCAGAGTGTGGCAAAGTCTACCCATGAAACTGAAATGTGAAAATACTGCCCTGGACACCTAACCTGTACTGGCTGTATTGTTCTGTTATACAGCACCTAAAGAAAGAAAATTAGAACTCTCTTTTTCCAAGATTTAATTCCCATTTGCATTTGATTCTCACTTCACCTTTTTATATGACCGTATTAGAAAAGAAATTATATTTGGGATGTGACTTTCATTCACTGAATAAACTGGCCTGGAATTTAACATTATTAACATTTCAGAAAATACTGAGAGCATCAAAGGAAATATCGAAGAGCTGGAGCTGACACATTTGCTATATGTTTAACAGAACTGTATTTAAACAAGTTGCACAAGCAAAGATACCAGGGCATGATGAAGCCTCCTACACACACCATGGAATGAAATATTTATACCATAATCATACTATTAATAAAATGATGGATCAGCCAGTATCTGCTGCAACAACACTCAGCTGGGAGACTGGTTACTGTCAGGAGGAGAAAAGCAATGTTAGAGCTGAGGAGCAGAAGCATATGGACTGGCTTGGGAATGCCTGTCCCAAGTTAGCTGTGTAACTGTGTCATATACTGACTAAAATGGTCTCACTCTGCACTTGGCAGTCCCTTTCTTCATTTCTTGTGCAAAGGGAAGGGCTGGGGAGAAGAGACCAGGAAGCAGGGGAAACATCTGCAGCTCTGCTTGTGCTGCTGCACCCCTGGGTGCATCCCTATGGGGGTTGTAGGGGCTCTCTGCAGTGATCTGCCTTGGCTTCACTTGGTAGATGTAATTCTGGGCCATCAGGGATGGTTGGGCTTGATCAGAGCAGGCCAGTCTGCAGTCAGTTGCTACCCTAATCAGAGAGCTGCTGGGGTGCTGAATGTGTCATCTTCATCTACTTGGGCTTGTCCCAGTTTCAAAGGCTTAAAGGAAAAGATAAGAAAATAAGAGGTTTGCGTAGGGGAGGAATAAGAGATGGAAATGAGAGGAACTGTTTATCTGGACTGCGTGCTGACAGAGTGGGGTCAAATACTAGATGTGCCCTTGAGGGTAACTGTACAGAAGTATTTAACTAACGGATAGATACCGTCTCGGTGCTCCCCTAATTGCTTTCCCGATTCCTGCTCTTTGAGGCACATGTGAGTTAGCTTGACCCTGTCAAGAGTCAGTTATCCGTGCAGTCTCCAACTTTGCACCTAACCTGCCAGCCCGCCAGACCCATGTGGATCCCCAGTTCTGTACCAGTTCCAAGTTTATCCAACATCAGAGCACTGGATGTGAGCATCTCCCATCTCTTTGCCTGTAGAGAAGCTGTCTGTGGTTTTACTTCTAATTCTCATCCATGTCTTTCTCCCCTTTCTCCTTTCTCTTCTATCCTTCATGCATTCAATTTGTATTTCATGCTGTGAAAACTAACTGCAAGGCAGATGCTAATGAAGCAGTTACTTAGGGCAAGTGTCCATACATAATGAACTCTCAGGAATACTGGATTCTGCATGTCTACTGTAATGATAAACAGCGCTTGATTTCCTGTTGTCATGTGTCCCTCAGGTGCACTGTGATGTCTGGCTGGATAACTTGCCCTTGGCATTGCACACACTGCTGGCCAGGCAGCCAGCCTTCCTCTTGTAACAGAGAGGAGGAGTTAAGTTAGCAGTGCCCACTGCTTCCCTGCAGGGAGGTAGGGGAATGGATGGTCACATACTGCAATCAGCCATAACTGGGTGTTTTCCTCCCAGAACTCTCCTGTGTTTCTCTGTTGACAGTGTTTTCCTTCACAGAGTATTGCTCAGACTGAAAAACACCCCAATTGAAAATGATACTGAGAGTTTGTTACAAATATGATATGAGGAAGTAACTGGTGGGAAATGCATAGCCTGCAGGCTTGTTCTGTCATCTTGCCCAAGCTAAATAAGTTTAGATAGGAGTATATTTGAGTACATTTCTCTTTCTCTCTCTTTCTTTCTCATCAAAGGCGCTGTTACTGGTGGCTTGCACTGGCCGGAAGTGCTCCGAGGTTGGGAAATCACTTTTTTTCTGAAAAAAGATGAAATCTTTCAAATATCTTCCACAATAACAAGAGCGCCCTGATTTGATAGCAGAAGTGTCACAGACGAAGGTCTGTGCAAGTCCCTTCTCCAGTTTTTTGGGGTGGGAGAGGCCATCCCCAGTTGGAGCTCCTGCACTGAGCAGGGCTCAAGCACAACTTGGACTTCACCTCTTGAATCCAAGCAGGAAGGGGGAGTCCATCAAAGTGTCCACGAGCTGGGCTGCTCTGGAAATGCAGCTTCTGTGGAAACGATTGTCATGGTTTAAAAATTCTGTGGAATGTTTTTATTTCCTACAAAATAGATTTCTTTGACAAGAAAAAGAAATTCTCTATTTGTGACTGTGCTATGCCGGTGGCTCAGCTGAGAGCAGCAGCAAAGGAGAGCAATGGTACAAGGGCTTCACTGGAGAAATCTCCTTTCCAAACAGAGATAAGACTAATTTTGAATGCTTATGTGCAGCACCCACCTCATGTCAGTTTTAGTAAGAGTGAAAGTTCTAATCTTGCTCCAAATTAACCTAAGTTACTTCTTTTTATCCTCTGCCCGGGTTCCATCAGTTAGTATTTTTCTTTTGTTTTCTATACTAAAACATTGTTTAGTGTTATAAATTTTCATACCTTATGCTTGGACTGTCCCAAAGGTGTTTTCATTTCCATGGCAATTGGATTTGATACTTCAGTAAATTCCATTTTGTAGTTCCATACATGAGGCCTTGGCACTCAGGTCCTCATAACATCGTTGAAGTACTTAATGCAACTGGACAAGAATGTCCTTGGAGAACTTAATACAAAACATCAGCTAAAGATAGACATATATAGATGGTTAAAAAGCAATAAGTGAAATAATGAGTCAGATTTCATGGTTTCAGATTAGCATTTTTAATATTAGAATAATTGCAATATTAATGTACCTATGCATCATATGCATATGTACAGACTTTCATATGCATCTGTATCTTGATTTCAAAATCAGATTGCCCCACACAAGTGGCAGCCATTTCAGACCAAACAAGCATAAGTTACCAAAACAAGTGTCCAGATTTGTGAAAGAAGGGGTTTTTTGTCATTCTGTTCATGTCTGAAACTGGCTGCAAAACTGAGAGCTGTGTACAGGCAATGAGGAAGGAGCGACAAGTGCCTGCTAATGTCTGCTGGTAAGGGGCTCCAGTGAGAATAAGGTGCTTCAGAGATTCTGTCCCTAGCTGTCTGGTTCAAGGACTTGGAAACTGTTCCTGGTTTTGTGAGTGAGAGGAAAAATGCTTCATGAGGCAGAGCAGAAAGTTGCACAGAATTCTGGCCATGGGTGCCCTGTGTCCTTGGTGCCTTTTCTTGCCTTTGCTCACCTGGACCCAGCCATGAGCAGCAGCTGACCTACACCAAGGGCAGCTCTTCTACCATCGGCACAAGCCCCAGGACAGGGCAGGGAGGGGGGGGGAAGATTTTGCTTCTCAATTATTCCCTCACTATTTAAACCCAAGAGACTTCCCTCTAACAAGTCTCTTCTTACCACGGTCGGTGATTCCTGTATTTGATGTAAAATGTGTGTGCAGTGTGGGAAACCAAGAAACTCAAATATGTAACTAACCTTCTGTGATTGTATTTCGCTCGATAGGGAAATACAGCAGTTGCTCATTTTCAAAATGAAATGATTTTGCTTTGAGTGTTCTGAAGTTCACTTTAGTATCAAGCAAAAAAAAAAAGCATTTGGATTTTTTTCTCTATGTTGTTAAACTGTGGGGTCTGTCTAAAACCCTAATTCAGTGCAAAAAGAGACTCAGATTTTACTAGATGTCCGATTTGGTGAATTTTGGCTGTGACAGGAAATGCTGAACAAAGTGGTTACGGTATATTCTGTTACCTTAGAGACTGAAACATCTGTATCCATGCAGGCAAGTGATGCAGACATGGTAAGATTTGACTTCCTTACATTCCTGCGTTCATCTTGCTGTCAATGGAAATGTTTTATGGTGGGAATATGCTGGGCTCCCTTAGCATTGTATTTATCTAGTTGTGTGGCATGTTTTGGGCTAGGAGGGCTTTTTAATTAAAGTCTAACTCTGGAGTCAGGACGCTCCCTAAGGAAAGATGCTTTTACATGAATGATTTTGCAAGATGAACTTGGAGGGACTCGAAATGATTGTTGTACTGGTGATAATTGTTGGATTTGTGAAGGCACTGGAGCAGCTGGGTCTCCTAGAAGGCAATTATGAAGGTAGGATGTTAAGAAATAGAAAGTATTTTATTCTGAAAGCCATTTGCTGCAGAGCATTATACTTTAATCTCTACGTGGATGTGCAGCATCTGAGTATAAGAGGAGCTGAATAGTAGCTGAAATAACTTCAAATGCTTTCTTTAGACAATTGAAATGTATTTAAATGTCAATATAGCATTGTAGCTCTCACTGCAGCTCTGAAAATAAATGTGACATAATCTTAAACCATTCTTTGCATGTGTTTAAGATTGTTTCAAGAACTTCATTACGGATCTGATTGCTTTAGTAAGCTGCAGCTTGCATTCTGAAGCTGGGGATGAAAGAAGGGGTTGCATTTTAGTAAGTTTATCATTGTAACTTCCCTTTTTGTTGTACTTGCTGGAAATGCTATGGTTTATTTTAGCTCTTGGCTATTACTAACAGAAAATCCAAAAATCTTACTGAGCTTATGTGGAGCAATGTTTCTGTTGTAAGCATTTTAGCCCTCTTTCAGAATATTTATCTTTAACAAATCTGCCTGCTCTTGCTCTCTAGTCTCATGTATGTTTTTGGAAAACATCACAGATTGAAATGTCAATGTATTTTGCAGCAGATAGTTTGAGGGAGCTGACTGTTAAAGATACTTTAATTCTTGTTACCTCTCTGTTTTGATAAACACTGTGATTCATGCAGAGACACGGAGATATTAAATAGAGGCAGAAGGGATGAATTTTAGACAGTGAGCTCTCTAAATCAAAACATGTCTGTGCAGATAGTCTCACTGTTTAATAGGAACAGCAAATTTACAGTGTTTGAAATGTTCCTGAATATGATATATTGAGCAGCTGCTTTTTATAGCAACTTGTGGGTCAATTTTCATGGTAAGCTACAAGTACACAGGTGTTAAAATAACCTTCAGCTACCCACAGATACCAAATTATTCTTTTCTGCTTCAGAACTCATGGCAACCTAGAAAAAGCAAGGTTGTTGGCTTTGTATTAACTACATGACAACATTTAGTACAAGGTTCCAAGAACCTTGGAGATCAGCAGCAGCAAGTACATTACCAGAGGTAAAAAGTTATGAAACTTTTGGTTCTTTGGTGGTTTGCTTCAGTTTAGTTCTCATGCATGAACCTGTTTCTCCTTCTTCCTGTTGCTTTTTTTTCCTAACCTCTTCTACATTTGGATTCATTGTGAGGTACTTGGTGCTAATTGTTGCCCAGCATTTTGAAGCTAGGGCAGTGATATGGACTGTTTGTGTGTTGCTTTATATACCAACTCTAGCTTTGCAAGGTCTATTGATGTGATCAAATTGTGCAAGCAAGACAGTGTACAACAGAAAAATCCACTTATTCTGGCTTTTGTGAGCCTTTACAAGTCTGTGTGCTCCTATCACAGAAAAGTGTTATAAGAACCCAATGTACAGTTAATTTCCTGTCTCCAGCTCTAGCAAAGTCCACTATGCATTAGTCTATCTGAGCACCCGGGGGTTTTAATCCTTTTGTTATCTGTCTGAATGCATTCAAAGATGCTATTTAGAAGCTTGGTTGCTTTTGTTTTTAAGTTCATTGAAGAAGGAAGTTTTAGGAGAGAGTGTTTCTTGGGTTTGGCTAGCTGCACCTTCCCTGTGCCTGGTCTCCTCTTGTATGTGAGCTCCATTGAAGTCAGGATGGGGGAATTGTGCACTTGGTACCCCAGCTGCTATGGAGAGGGAAGCTTGGGGATATTTGAATAATCCAGAGCAAATCATAATGATGTCTTGTTGTTTTCTGATGAAGTTTAAGTTACAATCTCCTGACCAGGAGATTGGGAATACCTTGTGAATTATATTGGAGAGGGATACGGTAAACTTTACATTAAGAAGACAAGTGGAAGGTCCTACACCTGTGTTGGAGCAATCTCAGGCACAGCTCCAGGTTGGGCAGAGAAGAGATTCAGAGCAGCCCTGCCCAGAAGGACTTGGGGGTGTTGGTCAATG
>JANRGW010007676.1:21953-42526 GCA_024733675.1 Psilopsiagon aymara
GCCCAGGGAAGTTGTGAATGCTCCATCACTGGCGGTGTTCAAGGCCAGGTTGGACAGAGCCTTGGGTGGCATGGTTTGGTGTGAGGTGTCCCTGCCCATGGCAGGGGGCTGAAACTGGATGATCTTAAGGTCCTTTCCAACCCAAACTGTTCTATGATTCTATGCTAGAACTTCAGGATAAGTTGACATATTCAGATGTTATAGTTTGAACGCATACACAAGTATGGCTTCATTGCAGTTGCTTCTGCAATGTCCACCCTTGGATAAGGACATATAGCATACACATGCTTCAGTGAAGCTCTTGTCCTTGGGAAATCTGCTGCTTGCTTTGCTTTAAGGTAAGATGCTTGAATGAGGTTGTCACTGAATTAGGCTGTCACTCATGTTTTTTCCAGCAGAGACTATTGACTGTTTGTTACAATAGTTTAGTTATTAATGCTTGTGTGCTGGCTGTTACACAAGGAAATGATACTTAATGTTCTGGTCAGAAAAAAGTTTCAGCTGCTTTTAGCTACTATTAATATTAAACCACAACAATAGCCCTGCTTGATCCTGTAAGAGTATGATGCTTCATAGGCATCTACACTGCCAGTATAGTATGAATTCCTCAAGTGTGGGTTATCCTATCAAAGAAAGCAATTTCTGTGGCCACACTTCATTATGCAAAGAGGAAATAGGTGTCAGATATATGAAGCAGGAGAAAGGTGTGTGCTAAATCTCAAGCACAGCATATGGAGTGCCAGCAGACAGCAGCTGAAATAGCTGGAAGGTGCCTTTGGCCTAGATAACTCATGGCTGCAGTTCCAGCTTCCTGGAACAGTTGTGGACCTTGCTTGTATTGAGCAGCTTACGGAAATACACTCCTAACGTACTGCCTACGTGCTGAAACCAGTGTAGTTATTACTTTAACTCATCAATACTGTCTATATAGAGACCTTCAAAGTGACTTTCTCAAACATGTAATCTACAATCTATACATTTTTAAACAGAGGAACAGGACCAGAATTACCAAACTTCTTGGAACTCTGCACCCTTTCTGCCCATAATGGATATGCTCTCCTGAAGGCCCCTGTCACTGAAAGGGGATGCTAGCACTGGAGTTGGAGGTCTTGGCTCTGCCTGCCCTTCTGCTGCTACTGTGACATCTGGGAGCATCTGGACAGGCAAGGCATCTGAGAATACTTTGCAATACTCTAAACATCAAGTGGAGCCTGAAACTTATATACTGCTTTACAGGAGCATTAGCCCAAGCCATTTGTCATTAACAGAGCCAAGAAAAGGACTTCAGAGTTTTCCTAACTGAGCTTTTGTTTAAATCCAAAAGTGGGTTTGAAACAATAATCAGAGTGCCACAAAACCCAAATACTCCCATGCCACGTCCCATCCACTCCATTTGTATTAAAATGCAGCAGTGAATGGTTTTCGCAGCAGCTGCTCAACACTAAATGCTCCTGAGGAAAAGTACCCTCTGTCAGCTTCAGCCTGTGGCTTATGAGGTAAAGGAGTGACATTTCCCACAACAGAGCAGAGGGCAGCTTTTAGCTTCCATGAGATACAAGATTCAGTGTCTTAGCGATGAGGAGCCACAGCCTCTGTTCAAGGGCTCCTGTACTCTGGCCATGTCTTAGCAGAGTGCATTGAACTGAAATTTCACTCTGGACTGTTAGAAGTTAAATTTGTGCTTCCTTTTCGATTCAGCACAATGCCCTTTTTTCCCTGCCTCAGGAAAGTACAGTGATCTGATGGGGATGCTGATTTATGTTATCTCTCAGCTACTGAGTAAATAATCAGGCTGATAAACCACTTTAGTTAAAGACCAAAGAAACTCACTGTGGGCCAGTCAGGACCAAACATGAGTAACTTGCACCAAGAATCAGCACAGCGCATCAATTACAGGGCTAAAATTATCACCCAGTATTCTCCCTGAATCTGCCTTGGGCCTTGCACTCCCAGCCCTACCACACTGCGAGAGTTATCTCTGATGTTTATTCAACTCATAAAGTCTTAGCCCTTTGCAGGGAGCTGTCTTTGCCAACAGCCATCCCTGAGTGCTCACATTGTGAGTGCAGAGACACAGCTCACTGAGGTCTGAGTATTGAGGAAACTGCTCTGAAGGTTGTTCAATTGTGTCAAGTGTCTGTAGTTTCCCAGTGAAAGGCTGTGTGTCCAATTATGTCCTGTGTAGTGACAACTGATGTTACGGAAATAGTATCCTTGTGAAAAGACTAACCCCCCCCAGTTCCCTCAGCCATTCCTCCTCAGACTTATTCTCCATGCCCTTCACCAGCTTTGTTGCCCTTTTCTGGACCTGTTCCAGCAAGTACCATATGAGCTGGTTGCTGGTACCTGTGGTGCACACTGACTCCTCTACCCAAAACCCAGTGCACAATGTACCTCCAAGAGACTCTCCAGCTCTGGGTCAGCACCTCTGCTTTGGTCTGCATGAAGTTACCATAACCAATCTAAACCCAGGCAGTTCCAGTGGTGTTATTTGGTGTCATTAATGAACATACTTGGGGGTGTGTGCTTCAGCTGTGACTCAGCATGAGCTCTTTGTAGCAAGTACACAGTGTCCTGTTCCAGCTTTGGGACTTTTACCTGTTGCATGTCCTTGGCTTTCCAAGTGGCTGGTGAAATCTGTAGAAAGCATTTATATCTACAAGGGAGCTCCAGCTTACAAATCACTGTGCACATTCAAGTAAGCTAACAGGGCTGTGCCACTGCCTGTGAACATAGAACAACCAAAGGCAGGGATCTCCTGAATGGAAATAAGCTTGTTTGCTCCCTCTGTGATGGCTTTCGATGTCTGAACCATGACAGGACTGTGTCAGAGGTTTTCCTCTCACTTCTCCAAGATTATGCTCAAACAGATGGAATGTCTTTTTCTCTCCATACACAATTTATTCATATATGAAATGGAACTAAAAGTAATTACCAGTTTCCTTCAAGCTTAACCTTTACCATAACATCCTTGGAACTTTTAAATGGAAACATACTTAATCAGCAGACTTTAAAACCTAAGAATCTGCTTGCACTGTGTGCAATTGTGTACTGCTGTGCACATAATAAACTTCTCACAGCCACCACTGACAAGAATCGTCACAGTGATCATCTAATTCATGCCTTAGAAGTTGGGTGAGAGATGATCGCAGGCACTGTGGTGGGTGTAATGCGCAATCAGGATCCTGACTTTGTGTCACTGATCTTACTTTGCTCTTGGTTTGTAATAGCAGCTGGATATTTTACATCTCTGCCTCTCACCTTCACTTGAAAAATCTTTCCACTGAAAGTGCTTGATGCTTCCCAGGTAAACAGAGAGCTGCAGCTTTCTCATATCCTCAGCCATAGACTCTTACTTTAGGTGTAGAAAGTAACAAAGTAAGATTCAGTGTTAGTGTATAATTTCTAATAAGCTGTCAAGATGAAAAAGGCAGCAAAACAGCTTATAACAAATGTACCTCTCGGGTGGGGCGGAGCACGAACTTCAGACGGAGCAGGATGGGTAAAAACTGAGTCCTTCCCAATTCCTACTACTACATAAGAGAATTTCTAAAACATTATACAAGTTCCATCTGCTCAATTTTTAGTGTCATTTTCTATGCCAGTGACTGAGTAGAATTGATCTCTCTCATTGGCACACTGCTGTCCTGTCTTTTCTATTAAGCAAAAAGGCTATTTTTGTTCTGGCAGGCAGTCTGTGTTTGTATCAGCTGTTATTTCAGTCTACCAAACATCCTAGATAGAGGACATCAGCAAGGAGGGTGAGAGCATCTGATAATCCTGATAGGAGTTAGATTGACTTCTGGGGAGAGAAAAGGTCTGTTTCTTACATAGCATATAATGTGCCTGCCACCATCTCATCAGGCAACTTGGAATGTGGAGGGAGAAAAGATGCCAGGAGGCTAACCTGCTTCAGGTACCAGAGGCCAAAGGGCAGGTTGTAGGTGAAGGCCAAACGTGGCAAAAAGACAAACCTAACTGACTCTTGGCAGCACAAACAGCAAGCAGGCACTTTAATCAGTACTGAGTGTTCTTTCCTTCCTGCCTCCTAAAAGGCAATGCTAAAACACTGTACTTTATCTCAGAACTAAAGTACCGTGAGTCTCACCCTGAGTCTCACCCTGTGATCACACTCTCTACTTGTATATCATAAATTGCAGTGTGATGCTGAGGCCCACAGCTGACACAGAGTGCAGCTGGGTTGCATGTTCTGGGGAAGGTGGAAGGCCAAGGCCACCAGGCACCAGCACTGTCCTTTCTTCCTTTGGAGCCATTAGTTGGAAGGGTTTTGTTTAGTTGCTAACAAGAGACAACGCCAGGCTGTGAGATGGAACATGAAGGCACACTGGCACCAGGTCATTTTTGTCCCATTTATCCAGGCTCCTTTTTAAAGAGAATTTCAAGGCCCTTTCCTTCATTTCTCACACCTCATTCCATGCTAAGGGGCTCAGTCAAGTGGGAAGGTACAGAACAGCCCATACACTGGTGGTGCTCTGGGTAATCCTGTTTCCTCTTGTTTCTTGGAGAACTACAGGCAGAAGGTGGCCCATCAGCACGTTGTGCAAAAGCAGGGGAATAAACAGTCACTCTGAGCTGTTGTAAGAATAATGCATAATTCTTCTGCTGTTCTTCGCACAGGTTCTCTCCTGAAACTAGAAATGCTACTTATGGCCCTGATTTCTGGGAGCGTATTTGCACAGCTTCCAAACATAGTGTGCACACAGCTTTTCCTGCACTTTGATTTAAGGATGGCTGCCCTCATTTCAAGCATTGCTGGATCAATATTTGTGTCAGGAAAATGTTCTGTGTACATATGAAAGAAGGCTGCATGTAAAGTCCACTTGTTCACTTGGGTCTTATAAGAGTAGCTATTTGCTCAGAGTCAGAGACAGCTTTTGCACAAAGTAAGATTAACTTCTTATCCCATAAAATAATATTCTGAAGAGTTTCTATAACCTTTAAAATCCCACTTAAAGCAGGTATGACCATAATGAAACAGTTTAATTCATTTACTAGCTTAGATTGAAGTATGGTTATTTGCAGATGGACTCCAGGGGCTGGTGTGTGTGAATGGCTGTGATACCCAGTGCAGCCTGTGTTTGACTTTTAGTGAAAGCTGAACAATGTGTCACCTTTGTCACTAGGTGGGAATGAGGAGTCACTTTGCTGTGGGCTGGTGAACTGCTCTGGTTTTCGGGGGTTTGAGTATGCTTGTGTGACCACAAATTCACTTGTTTCATTATTTGGAGTAGAACTCTTATAAAGAAAAGAAGTATTTCGTCAATATTTGTCACTTAATTGCATTGGTGTTTTCACTGAGAGTAGAGTTCTGAGATGTTGACACATTCACATTAATAATGGCACTATTTCTTACAGTCACTAAAATTTCGACTACAAGAAGATTTATATATGTTTCAACATGAAGAAACTGTTAAGCGATTCCCTCAGCCATGCCAAAACTTTGCTTCGTCATGTCTAAGGAGTCAACAGCACCCACAACCTCTTTAGTCTTTTTTGAGTGATTCCCTTCAAGAAACAGCCAAATTTTAGTACTCTCTCATCACGTGGACAATAAAATGACAAAGAAGTAAGGCATTGAAAATGCTGTCCTAGTGGAAGGTGTCCCTGCCCTGGCAGGGGGTTGAGGTCCTTTCTGACCCAAACCAGTCTGTGATTCTGTGGTTAGCATCTTGCGACTATGAGTAATCAGTACCTTGTCCAAGTGCATACCAGGCAGTTTCTTTACCTAAACACACAACAAAGGAGTTAAAAATAAGAGTAACAATAAAAAAGCCTCCCAAATAGCACAACACTTCATGCTCCAGTTGTATAAATTAGTTCAGCCCCAGAAACCTAGGAAGGGTCTTGAGCTAGAGGGTAAGGAATGGACTTGTGCTGTTGAGCTGCAGCAGATACATAGTACAGGCAGGCTCAGTGCTGCAGACACAGGTTCACCAGTGATGTGTGCTCTTCTCCTTCCACAAGGATTAGTGGGCATCCTTGCAGATAGCACCCTGGAAGGTCTAGAGGGACATTTTTACACTCAAGAGGAGCTGGGAAACCCTAAAGAAGCTCACAAGCAGGACAACACAGGTTTTAGCATCCTAATCAGTCTCCAGAAATTTCTGAGACTTTTTTCCTCGGGCAGGAACTGCTGGTGTCCCCAGGGGAAATTGTATCTGCACAAGGAAGGGTGAGCTCTGATTGTCACTGTGAGCTGTTGTCATGTTGGAGCTTCAGTTAACATGTCAGCAATTGTGCATGGCTCTGTGTCAGCATTGCGCCTCCATCCACATTCAGGAAATGTATGTACCACTGAAAAACCTTACCACAGGACAAGGCAGGTGGAAACTGGATGCAATATATAGTGAGCTTATATGAAAACCTGTCTCTATTTACAGCTTCATCATCTTAGTTCTTTCCAAAAGACTGGAGGAGCTTCTGTGGCCCCATGATTCACAGAGTCCACTGTGGTAGACATCATCTCTCTAGGGCATTCACAGGATGTTACTCTACTAAGTAATACCAACTCCATATGGACAGTGTCAGTTTTATAGCTCAGAACCCTCTTGTTATTAATTCAAGTTTGCTGCACTGTAAAGTGGGGAAAAACTTTTTGCTACAGTCTGTGCTTTTCCATTAAACACCTGACCCACTTTTGTCCTAACTGGATGCTTCTGTGTTTAAAATTGCTTCATAGTTCAGTTCTCCTGGATTCAAAGGATTTTACCAGTTGTCAAAATTGTCCCCCTTTTTTGCCTTTTGTCCTGACCTCTGAATTGTTACTATTCTTAAAGAGTTTCTTCTACTGTGTCATTTGTTGAGGTGGAAAAAGATGAATTCAATAAACATCCCAACAGTGTTGAGACGACCTAATTCTGACATCTTCAGGAAGGTGGTTCCACCCCACCCCCCACCCCAGCTCATTCTTGTGATACTTTTAATGTACAATATGCATATTTTAGGAGGTGAAAACGAAGAGGTATTCCATAAAACGGTGATGTGTACTAGTTTCCATTTACCATAGAGTTCAAAATACTGTGCTGCTGTGCTTTCTATAGCACATTTTTCAATGCTTTGAGTTCCTGTTGTCCCACATACAGCCACTAATGTGTAGAGTCCGGGTTAATACACACTGAATGAATGCATTTCATCGAAAACGCAGGTAAATCATTTTCTTCTACCCCAGTGGTGGTATACTGTAGTTCTATCAGGTGTCACAGTGTTATACACTGAGGGTGGAGGATCATTGCCTTGTGTAAGCCAAAAAAACACAGGGTGAAGAGATAGCCCAGAAATGAACATAAGAGGAGGACTTAAAGGATCCCACTTCAGGGGATATCTTCCCACAGCAGAAAAAAAGGAGAAAGGGAGCCCACAGGAGTGAAATATCCTGAAGAAAAAGCACTCTATGACATCTGAAAAGGTTAAATATGGCCTTGGAGATGGATAGGCTAGGGTGTAGTGAACCAGAGAGACATTATGAACCAGAGGACTCCTTCTGCACTTCCTCTATATCCATGGCCATCAAGGGTGTCCCTGTGTGGTACTGATGATGATGCACAAGGCAGGCTGATGCCTGCATGAGCAGCAGCCTTGGACACACCTTGGGGCTTTCTTTTGGCAGGGCAGGATACATTACAGCTCCAGGGGCATCAGGTCTAGCACAGCAAGTGAGCTGATCTACCAGGCTAATAGAATTTGAAGACTGACTGACAAAAGCAAATCCTTATACAGTACTGGAACTAGGGAGACCTGAAACTGTTGCCTGTTCCATCACTTAGCTCTTTCTTTTACCACACCCTATGATGGATTTTCCCCTTAAATAAGAATAGCTCTAATAATTGCTTTCTGTGTTTTTTCTTTCCCCAAAGCATGAACAGGTCACTTGCTTCCTGTTGAAGTAAGTTTAGTTCCTAGCACAATCGCATGCTGGCTGCTTCTCCATGTCAGGAGGATCTGTGTTGCTGGTCATCTGCTTGCCATACACTGCCCCTGTTGCTGGACATTTGCTTTTCTGATTTTTCTCTTCACGTTTATAAAACTTGAGGGTCCTGTGGTGCAACTTCGGCAGAGCAGAGAGCTTGAGAGTAGTGGGGAACTCTGTAAGGATCCTATCACCAGTCTGTCCCTGCAGAGGGGCTCAGGGAAAGCCTGTGGTCAGCGCTGCTCAGAACAAGAAGGTCAGGGTTGCCGTGGAGAGCGCAGGCACTGCTGGCAGGTTTGTATCCTGCAGGAGCAAGCAGTGAATCAGCAGGCTCTACTGGAGCATTTATACCCCTTCCCACCTTTTGAAGGTTTCAGTAGTGCTCCCTGCAGCTGTTTGCACTTTTGCTTCTTGATTTTAAAAGCATCTTTTGGAGCTCAGCTGTTTAGAACTCCCCGCTGTGCCTTTTAAATACAAAAGGAAAAGGTTGAAAGCAGTTGTCGTTGAGTACAGAGTACAAATGACAACTCCAGGTACAATGCACACATTGTTAAGAAGAAGAAAGAAAACAAATGGAGCTTCTGGGAGAAACTTAAGGACCACCAATGCAAACATGAGGAACAAATTGAAAAGTGAGCCCCATGAGCCACCTCCTGCAGCCCCGTCTTTTGAGCCATCCTGACCTCTCTCCTTGCCTGCCTTCATCCCTGCAGCTCTGACTCTCTCACATCTATTCAACAGGAAAGGAAACTGGTGGCAACATAAAAAACTAGGTATTGTACTAATCAAGACAGCAGAAGCAAAGAGCCTACTTGTTTATTTATGCATGGCTGCTCCCCATCACAGCAGTAAGTCTTGCACTTGTTCTTATCAGGTCTCATAATGCTTACAAAGGAGACTATCTAGCTTGACTTCTGTTTTACAGGCAGAGATGGTGTGAGCAGGCTGCAGATGTCATGCAGCTCTCACCTTCAAATCTTCTGTTTCCTGCAGGCCTGGGTCAGCTTCATGGCTCTGAGCTTCTTGGGACATTGGTTCTGTCCCCACAGAAGGTGTTGAAGGTTCTCCCCTGCACTGTGTCTACAGATTTGGCTTTCAAGGGGGAGGCCTGTTCTGTGTGAATGGGCTTTACAGCAGCATTTGTGAGATGAGGTTTTCTTCCTGGTGTCTGCTTGGGTGCTTGGGGCTGGCCCTCTGCAGGTACACTGAGCTGCTATGCATCTAAGCAGAGCAGGTTAATAACCCTGCACTGCATGCCCACAGCTACTGTTGTACGCAAGAGCTTTCGCTTAATGTAGTCTTGAAGCTATATTAATCTATACATTAACACCCTGTGTAAAAAGGACTCTGAACTGCCTGAAAACTAGCACTGTAAGTTTTACAAACCCTACCTGCTAGGCTGCTGGAGGCTTTGCAAGCCCTTCAATAGCCCTCAGCTACTAAAGCAGCATTTACCACAGGTCGTAAAAGTAAACACATATGCGTCAAATCCAATTACTGTGGAAAAGCAAATGTCTGAGTGCGAGATGAAGGAAGCTGTACCTGAATGCCTGAAAAGAAATTGATTGAACATATTAAATTATACACCTCTCCCAGAATAGCTGGAGTTTTATAAAGAATGTAGTGCAGCAGAGCTCAATCAAGAGCAAAAACACAAGCATGGTTCACATCCCACTTAGGACGACTTACACGCAAGGATGCCTTTGAAAGCGAGACAACAGCTTTGAACTGCTCGGCGTGCCATTGCGCAGATACACCCTCATGCAAATGATAAAGCAGTCTCTCAGTACAGCAAAGCAGTGTGACAGCCGTCTCCACCACAAACCAGGACACAGGCAATGGAAATAGAAAAGGGAGGTGGGAGGAACAGACAAGCATGGAGGCAGCACCCAGGGCCTCTGCTGGCCAACCCCAGAGCACAGCTAAAGGGACGTGAGAAGGGGCGATGTGATGTCCAGTCCAGCCCTTTCTAGTCACAGGCTACCAGGGACCCCATAAAGCATTCACTCTCCAGAATACTTGCAGGACTCACTGTAAAGCACCAAAAGCCCGAAAAACAGGATAACTCCACAACTGCAGTGAATTCTAGGTCTGTGCAGTAACAGGGTGCTGGCAGGGAAAAGAGGCTTTCAGGAAGCAGGCTGCAGCCCATGCTGCAGAAGTAGGAAGTCACCTGCAGGAGCATGTCCCAGGGTGCAGCTGAGAGAATTCATTTCATTGCAGAGCATGGTTTTGTGCTAAAGTATAGTGTGGAGAACTGAGCTCAGAGAGGTACAAACAGCCACTTTTATTATTTCCTGTAAAATGTGAAGTCCTCATTGTAGCAGAGGGGTGTTGGGATGATGTGTCCCAGCCTCATGGCAACTATCTGATAGAGAGCCTGTGACTCTCTATGACCTAGTCCTATTGCCTGAATTCTGATAATCAACAAGTTACTGCCCAGAAAGTTGCATTGGTTCTAAATTTATGCATGGGAACAAGATAGCAAAAACTTCCGAACAGCTCAGGGAAGTGGAGCTGGATTTTAGCTTTCTGGGCTGGTTAGGAAGGTAAATGAATGTTGTACATCCATATGAAAATAGCTGAGGGGAGAGTGAGCAGCTGGCAATAGTAAGAGTACCTGAGACAGAGGAAACAGTGTTATTTGCTCTGTCACTGCCTTTCTTGTGTGTTCTTGCTGGGAATTTTATCTATCACATCTCCTGATATCCTTTAAGCTATGTATAGAGCTTTAGCACATTATACATGTCTTCAAGGTGTTAAGGTGTGGAAGGGCTAAAGCCTTTCCTACTCAAGTAGGAAAAGGGAAGACACACTTTTCATGTGGTTTCCATACCAAACACAGAGGATCTGGTTGCTTTCGACAGTTTCCCCTGCTGTATCTGAGGCAAGCTGGCAGACTGCCCTGTGGACATAAGGCAGCACAGGCACTGCCATCGCATAGACTTCTGGGGAACCAACCTGATCCGTATGTCTGCCCCAAGGCAGCTTCTGGCGGCTGTTTTCTGACTTGTCCATAATTCCCACCAACGTGAAAGCTCCAGTCTCCATGTTTTTTTTTTCCCATTTATTCTATTTACTCCATAAATAAGTAATATATTTCAGTGCTTTGTTACCTCTTTCCGATATCAGCTTTTTCCTCATGCCAAATTGATTCTTTCTTGAAAAACTTGAAGCTTGTTACTTCTCTGGATATGTAGGTTAACCTCTTCCTCTGCACTGGCCTTTTGTGTACTTTGTCATCTCTTTTTGGCCTCTCCTTTCCTAAGCAACCTCAGTTTGTTTAGGTCTTGTTTATAGATTGATCATTCTCACTGCTCTGGAGTTTCTTTAGTTGTCTTGTATCATCCTGGGTGTGCATGACCCAAAACTGGAACTTGTGCTCCAGCTGAGGCCTTGATAATGTGGGGAAGAGTTAGAAGATTTGTTTCATTTGTCTTGTAAGTTATCACTGTGTTTATAGGAAAGTATTTGCCTCTTATTGTAATGTGGGCTTTCATCCTTTATAACTCCTGAAGATTTTTATGGAGCTCTAATGCCAGTAAATTTCTTTCCCATCCTACATTTGTGCAGATGATTATTCCAACATCAATGAGGGTTTGCTCTTGTTCCTGCTGAATAGAAAGCACCAAGTTTTGTTTGTTGTAAGATATTTTTAAATCAACATTTGCTCTTCAACCTATTTCCCCCTTTCCCAGCTTGGTATTACTTGCAAGTCTAATAAGCACACTAATTCATCTGGCATCCATAATAACTGAGGCCAGCCATAAGACAACCCCCCCATGAGGCTCAGGGGTTTTTGTATCTTCTATTTTGGGAATGAACCTTTGACACTACTTTGAGTAGTTTTTCAAATACTTCTACATCCACCCCCTGATATTTTCATCCAGACTGTGTTTTCTTAGCTTATATACAAGAAACTGAGCTGAACTACTGTGAAAAGCTTTACAGAAATCTAGATGTGACACAAAATCTATTGTCTTACTTCTGAAGGAAATGAGATTGATTTGGCACCAATTACTCTGAACAGATCCAATCAGGCAGCCACTTATATTCTTCTGATTTTTCTCTCTGCTTACCAATTGTTTAGTTTTGTTTGTCTGTAGGAAGTGCACCTAAACTGATAGGTATCTAATTCCCCATCTCCTCACCCTCTGCCTTTTGTAAAGATAGGAAGTATATCTATCTTGTTTTAGTCTTCCGCCCCTCATCCCTGCCAATAACTCTAAACAGCCCTTTTTTTTCTTCAGCTGAGGATGGATATCAGGCTCAGACAGTTACAAACCTTCTGGCTTATCTAAGTATTCTCTAACCTCTTCTTTCCCTATTAAAACATCTAGTCCCCTGTCACTGATTTTTACCAGTTTCCACACTTTTGGTTGGAATCCAGTCTGGATGACACCTTTTCTAGCTGATTTTTTTTTCCCACATCCTATCTGAAAACACTGATGAATTCTACAACCTTGTTGGTAATATCATGTTTTTTCCAGGCATATCTCTATGTTGCCCCTCCCTAGAACTTACAGCCCTTGTTACTCAAGGTCACTTTTTTGCATGGTCTCACACCAGCTGTGTTCCTCTTATCTTCCTGATTCGGTACTCTGGATTCTTAAACTTTTTGCTGTGATAGGCGCTGAGGTTTCTTTCTTTCCCAGCTAGCCCTTGACATGCAGTCAAGTCCCCTCATGCTGTTCTCTTTGGTGACCTAAGGATTCTTACAGTGGCAACTGCAAATGCAGGAGCAGAATACCTCAACAGAAGTGCTAGGGTTGGAAAGAGAAGTATAAAATCTTCCTCAAAAGTTGGGAGTTAATATTTTCATCTGGGAGGTATTCTCCAAACTCAGCATCATGTATTGTTTGTTAATAACCTAAACCAGATTTGATTCCAGTGGTGTATGTTAGGAAACATTAGTGGTGTATCTTGGTTTTCTGCATCCTCATGCAGAGTGATGAAGGAGGGAGGGGTGTTTCATTTATTTGGAGCACAAGTGGTTGTATAGGGAATGGCTCCATTCAGGGTGATGAGGGGAGCTCACTGAGAGCTGCTGCTCACACTGGTGTCACCACAGCCCATGGAGGGGCTGTCAGAGATTCAGCCTTGCTGAGGAGAGACACTGCTACCAAGCACTGTGCGTGGCACTGTCCCCAGGGGTGGCCCACACCCCAGCTCTTCCTTGCCCCACAGAGGTCTTATGGCCACAAATCTGTGCTAGCTGCACATTTGCACTATAGCTGCGCATGGTAGTATTTCTTTTTAAACTACGTGCCTTTTAATTTCTGTGCATCTCCACTTGGAGCTTTCTGTTAAACCATGATGAAGAGGAAAAAGGCACCAGCAAGTTCTGCTGTGGCTGTTATGCCTTTTTGCCGTATGTTCATTCTGTTTTAACTACCTTTATTTGATCTCTCCTCACAAGGAAGTATTTCCATGGCATAGTTATTTCTATTGCTAGTGTTTGGACCTTTCCAGTTTCCTTCTGGGACTTTGATGTACAACCAGGTTTTTAAGCTAACTGCTTTTGAAAAACTACATTAATTCTTTGTGCAAAGTTTTATCCGTTGTTAGTGTAAGGATGAAAATGTGCACCTCTAAGAAGTTGCCGAAGATAAATGAAATATGTTTGGGAAGCACTTTAAAGGACTTGCATGGTGTGGTACTTCTTGAAGTGCAGATTACTGAATGCTTTAAAGAGATAACTAACAAACTACCATATGCAGCATTAATTGCATATGCAAATACAGCAGGCTTCATTATAGGATTCACTGGCATTTACTGTGAACTCTGTGGCACATCACTATAACAGCATGCTTCTCGTTAAAGTGAAAGAAAATAAATGAATCCGAAATTATTTTGTGTCTGTCTTTAGCAGATTTGTTCCTTTACTTTGAAACAGTCAATTCGCCACCATTCAGATTTTATATCAGACCTGCCATCCTGCACTAGCAAATGTTAGAAGTCAGGAGGTGCTTCTAGCTGACAAAACGTTGCTGCCAAATCTTCCTGTTCTGAAAGATGACACCAAACCAAAAAAGGCTGGATCCAGCAGCAGCCGATGTCCTTCGTGGTAGGAAAACATCAATAGAACCAACCTGGGTTTATTTTCCTCAGTGTGGACCAAGAGGTTGCCTGTGCCAGCAGAGCGGAGAAGGTCTGAGCCTGCGGTGTCCTCCTTGGCTCTGGAGATTTGCCAGAGGGATAAACGGAAAGAGACCACAGGGCTTGCACACAGGGAGCCTCAGGGCTCTGTCTGGACATTTGTCTCCTGGTGAGGCACATTGCGGGTTTGTCTCAGGCAGTGCTGTGCGCAGATCTGATGTACTGTCTTTGTGCAAGGGCCTGTTCCAAGGGTAGCTCTGCAGTTGTAGAGGACAGCTTGCCAGGCGTCTGCAGCATGAAAGGTGTAAGCAGAAGGAAAACCTCAGTTGAGACCTACAGGAACCAGAAACCAAAAGATCAGTTAGGAGAGAGAAATGGGAAAAGACCGAAAGGGCATTTGAGGAGGCGTGAAGGGAACCGGAAGTATGATGAGGTTCTGGGGACTGTGAGGGCTATATGATGCTGAAGGAGAAAATGAAGTGACCTTCAGTTAAGCTGGGAAGGTTTAACTCAGAAGTGCAGATGTGACATTTGTCTGCAAATGGGACATTCTGGCACAGGAGCTGGAGCCAGTGCTGTGATGACAGAATTTCTGCTGCAAAGAAGACCCTTCTAACTAGAGAAGGTCAAACCAAAGAAGTACCAACCTCTCTCTTCTCTGCTGCAATCAGTTTGCAGTATTTGCATAACCAATTGGCCAAAGGGTGAAAATGATAAATGGCCTATTTTAAGTGTCTAAAAAGCTTGTAAAGGTTCCAGCTCCAGAGTTCTGCTAAGTTATTGGGATGAGATGCAGGTCTGGTGGCAGTTGATGACAGCTCTTCACTTCGAATGTTTCCTATTAAGCTACGCAGCAAAACACAGACACAAGAACAGCATATGTGATTCAGATGTGTATGTTACCACTTCACTGTTACGGCTTCTTTGTTTTTTTCCATCACAGACTGAGCGTGTGTTTTTCCGCTTTGGGATTATTTGTTCTCCCAACTATATCAAGTTTAATTGCTTCTTCAAACCAGGAGACACTGCAGTATTTCAGAGCTAACATTCCTTGTAAATCCTGTCACTCCTTTCACTCACTGATCATTAATGTACTTAGGGTTAGTATATTAGAAATGAAGCTAGGAAGTGACTCCATTTGGAACAAACCTCGTGCCACTTTAAGTGAAGAGCTATGTTTTCCAACAAAAGCGCTGTCTTTCAAGGTGAGTTATTTCTGGACTGTCTGGCTTGACAGACCTGTGTTCAGAGGCAGTGAGGGCACCCTCCCCAAGATGACTGTTGCTGTGAAAGCTGCACTGCAGTGAAGGGCTGTTAGCAAATGAAGCTTGGTTCCTGCAATTCAGGGAGTAGCTGTATGGGTAGCAAAGCTCTGCATTAGTCATTGCTATCTTGGGCTCGGTACTGCTGTGATCACAGTCAGACTGGACAGCAGGAAAACTTCTGGTTTCTGTTGTAAGAAGTGTAGATGCACAGCTGGGACTGGGGAGGAGGAAGGCTGCACAAGAGAAGAAGGGGTTTCCTGGCTTTAGGTGCTCCTAGGACTGGGAGGGTGAAGGTGGAATGAAGAAAGTAGGTTGGGGGTATAAATTACTAAGATCTAGCCAGCTGTCAAATTAAGGAGGTAACTGGAGACATTATTAAAGAATGTAGAAGAAGGAACCTTCAGGTAGGAAGACCTGCTAGAGCAGAGTGTAGTCTGGGAGCCATAAGGCATCATAGTGCAGAGATCATATAGAAAGCCCTCCAAGTGAGGGAATAGAAGGGAAAGCAGGAGACCCGCTGGGTGGACATGGAGCAGCCTGTGACAGCCAGCAGAGAAAGACTCCATAGGTGTGAGACAGGAGAATGAAGACTACTGTGCCTTCAGAAGAGTGTTTGATTTCTGAGTCTCGCTAATGAGAGCCTGCAGCATTTGTATGAACACGTTCTGTGTGACTCAGTGCAAAAGTTGCATAAACTGTAAAACAGGGCCCTCAGAAATTTGGAAAATATAATTAAATTCATTAACAGAGATTTCGTTTGATGCCCTGAGCAAACACTTCATAAGCAAACCCATCCTTCTTCCCCATGCAGTCCTGTTTCTTCTGTTGCACAGCAAGATGGTGCCTCCCTAATTTTCCAGGACTTTTTCCAGAGAAAACAAAGTATTTTAACCCTGTGTGCATGCTCAACAGCATTCAGGCTTTTTTTGTCATGAGACTTTTTCTCAGTTTCTGCTTTTTTATGACAACCTGAATCAGGCACATATCCTTAAAAATCCTAGCTTATGAAATTCAAAACCCAGTCTGATTAGGGAGAGCATCAGATGAATTGAAGGATGCAGGGCACACATATGGAATGTGGCTTTTTCATGAGATACTCTTGATTGTCAGAAATTATGGATAAAGAAATACAATGCTGCAGCTAAAGGTCTCTGGTTCCATATAATATGTTTGACAGTCTAAAGCTGAGTTTGGGCTTCATTTCCAATTTCCCTGCTGTATCATTAGGATTGCTCTAACATGTTTCAATGGTGAAGAGCTTAACTGAAATATTCCCTCAAATGTAAACTACATGCAGGTATAAATGTCAATGATTATTGTTTGTGTCTTTAGGAAGATGTGCATAGCATAGTTAATTGGTCCCATGGAAGTCTTGAATTTTTTCTTTAAATATCACTTTGAACAAATTATTAACAAAAATTATGTGTATTTGAGCTCACCTATCATTTGCAGTGATTCAGCTGATGTAATACGTAAGCCAGAATAGGTCCTGTGCAGAAACTGCTGAAATAATTTGTTAGTTTTATATATCATAGATATATATATTAGACACTCAGATAAGATTCAGCTGGGTTTTAAACTGACCTTAAGAAGCCATAAAATGGGCAATCAACACTGAAGTAATTTCCCAAGTTCTGATGTGATTTAATCAGGATGATTACAAATGTAAGCTGGAAAAGAATTTTCAATTCTACCGATGCTTTCAGTTCTAGATTAGACCTCGCAGGGGCCTTCCTCCAGGTACTGTTTAATTTAATGCTTTTTCAAACTAATTTGCTATTTAATTGTGGGGTAATAAAATGTTTGTCACCTTTGAAATTTTCTAAGTCAGATTATCCAGTGCATATTACAAACAGTGTAGACGAGTGTCACATACCAGAGGCAGCATTTGCTGCAAGGGGTGGTTGTCTGACACTACTCTGTAGACAATTTTCGGTAGCTTTTGGTCTTTTATGAAGTTCCTCTTGAATTTTATGAAATTCCTATTGAATTCTTTTATGAATTTTCTCTGAAATGTTTCACTTGGTCTCAACTCTCTTTTAAAGAAAAAAAGTATAAAAAGTCAGACCAATTCTACCCTTCTTTGTACAAAGTCAAAGAAAACATGCTGGTGCTTTTGCAATTGTCTTGGTGCTATGAAGGCATTGACCAGGGAACAGCTGAGGTTCCCAAACTTATCTATGTGTCTTTGCAATGAAAAAATCCCACTTGCATTTGATAAACACACACACACATACAGATATATATATATATATATAAAGTTAGAGGAATTGTTTCTGTCTTATCGAGACACTTGTTTTCCTAAGGTTATTATGCAGCTTAAACACTTAGACACAGATTCTAAGAGATATTCAAAAGTCAACAGACTAAGGTAATTTCTTTTCTAACAGAAAACCTCAGTTTCTTAGAATAGTCTCAGGTAATTCTAAATACATTACAAGAGGTGATCTGTAGTTCATAGAATTAATGTATATTTTTAGAAATATCAGCAAAGTCTAAACCAAGTCTTTTATTAATGTGGCATTTAACAGAGTGCCTGTGAAAATACTCCTAAAGAGTTTCTGTCCTCCCTGAGCATGCACTGCAGGAAAACACTGAATCTTACAGATGTTCATGATTCTTGGTCCTTTGAGAACAGTGAGGAATATAAACCCATGTGAACCTCGCTGATGTGGTGTTACTGCACATCTGCCAGTGCTGCTATGCCCCCTGCTCCCCCTCAGTACCTCCCCATCCTCACTCAGCTGCTGACTGTTTCAGTGAAGGCAGATCTGCGCTGCGCTATCCCAAGCCTGCAGAGAAGCCTGAATAGTAGTTGGAGAGTCCCAATAGTTGTGCAAATGTAGATAGTACTGGGCAAATAGTTTTTGACTAAAAACCAGAATAGGTGGCTTTTGAAAGGAAAGCATTTGACAACCAGGCATTTCTCTTCAATACTTAAAACACTGTTTTTGTAGAAATACAAATAAAATGCAAACAAAACAAAAAAACCCGAACAACTTCTTTTTAACTCAAGCCAAGGGGTTCAGGTTAATCCCTAGCTAACTCAGGAGTTTTGGATTTCAGCTCTTAAAAGGCAAAATCTGTTGCCTGCTTAGTCCTGATAGTCTCTGCCCAGTTAGTCTACCCATGCCTCTCATAGCTTTGTGCTCTTTAAAGGTCCTATAAATTTGGTGTAAGTGTATTGCCTCATACGGTGGGACAGTGCTGGGTGGAGAACGTAGTCTGTTGCAGTGTTATGTTCTGTCATGGCACTTCAGTTTTCACACACATATAATTGGATCTCTTTTCCTTGTGAGCAAAGATTAAATAATTGAGGAATGGGCATTTAACAGCAAACTCATTTGTGTCATGAGCAAAGATGTACAGCTGCTGACCTCACAGACTTGTCTTCCTGTTGCCAGCTCACGTGAGCAAGCAGAGCAGAGAAGGCTCATGCTGGAAGACCAAATGGCATGTTTCCAGACAGGAGCATTTCTGTTTACTAAAAAAACCCTTCTTCTCATAAAAAGTGACATTTCAAGTGCCAGTCCTCATCTTTGCTGCAGCCTCACACCTACCTTTCACATCTTTTCTAGAGCCAATTTAGGGTAGCCCTGACCTTTCTGGTGCTCCACAGTGTGATGGGCATTCCCTGCTTCCCCCAGTTTCCAGTCCTGGCAACTCCTATGTAAGAAAGATGAGCCAACTATTTCAAAGAATTTTTAGAAGGTGCAGTCCAGCCTGCTCTCTGGGCTGAGGTGGTAGATTTCCAGCTGGTGATTCATGACAAAGACTTGAACGAGACCAGAGGCATTCCTGATGTCTCCTGATCAGGTAGAATCTGGAAAGGCAAATGCTTGTCTACAGCGATTATTTGGGATTTTTGAGAGTCCTGTGACTTGAGATAAAGGCTAACAGCAGTATCCAGAAAGGAATCATGAGCATCAGGGAAGCATTTCTTCCCTTTTCATTGCCATGGTGAAACTGGGGCAGTAGTATGAACCCCTGTTACTGGAAATACACTGTTCTGAATATACCTGTAAGGATGCTCAGGGGCCTGTAGGGGCCTCTTATGAGGAGAAATTGCAGGAGCTGGGCCTGTTCAGTCTGGAGAAGAGCAGACTATGGGGGTCTCATTAATGCAGATCAGTATCTCAGAGGCAGGTGCCAGGAGGATGGTGCCAGACCCTTTTCTGTGATGCCCAGTGCCAGGAGAAGGAGCAATGGCCATGAACTAAACCACAAGTTTCACTTCAACATGAGGAAGAACTTCTTTCCGTTGATGGTGGCAGAGCCCTGGCACAGGCTGCCCAGAGGGGTGTGGATTCTCCCTCTATGGAGACATCCCAAACCCGCCTGGACACGTTCCTGTGTGACCTGCTCTGGGTGGCCCTGCCTTGGCATGGGGTTGGAGTGAGTGATCTCCAGAGAGCCCTTCCAACCCTGATGGCTCTGTGATTCTGTGAAGGAGATTGTTGCTTCTCTTCTCTTAAATGCCCGAGCAGTGAGAAAAGGAACGACAACACTCTCTCTTTATCCAAAGCTGCTGAATTTCTCTGGTGGCACTGGGTTGCCTTGCCAGCTGCCACCCAGCCACCCTCACCCACCCCTCACACACTCCTGGTGTGACAGGGTGGGCTTTCACACACTCTTCCTCACTCCAGGCAGCCTTCTGCCCTTCCTTGAGTAGTGGCCAATACAGGAAGGGTGGAAAAGGGAAATCAAACATCTCTGAGCAGAGAGGAGCTGTGACCACTCTTGCCAGGACCAGCCTAGGGACAAACAGGTCAGAAGGGTGCTGGAGAACAAGATGTCACCACCTGGGAGAAACCTGTGAAAGCGCAGTGAAGTAAAGCTTCGATCTGCAACAGCAAAACAAGTCGAAGGGGTTTCCAGTTTTTTTCTGGGTAGCAATGGTTTTCCTTCTATTAAAGACAATATAAAGCCTTTTGCCAATGCCCATCGTATACATCACATAAAGTACGTGAAGCTCATAATATAATGCTGTAAAGAAAATTAATTTTCAGTTATTCCAAATGAATTCCCAAAATTCTTGATCAAAACATTTGCCAAGATTAAAAGCTTAACAGCAATTTATCAATCAAACAAACATGAGACCTCATAGCAGCCCTCCAGTACCTGAAGGGGGTCTATAGGGATGCTGGGGAGGGACTCTTCATTAGGGACTGTAGTGATAGGACAAGGGGTAATGGATTCAAACTGAAACGGGGGAAGTTTAGATTGGATATGAGGAAGAAATTCTTTACTGTAAGGGTGGTGAGGCACTGGAATGGGTTGCC